>JAQZBX010031525.1:0-26279 GCA_029593785.1 Cabassous unicinctus | reverse complement strand
AATTAAACTTTGAATGTTAAGTAAGATACTTCTTTGTTTGCCTGCTACGCACTTGCTTTCAATCATTATCAAGGTAAAAACTGTGCTTTTACCTAATACTATTCCAAAACACTGGTTTTATCATTTTTCAAAACTAAGCAATTTACTCATTACATTGGCAGCTATGCACATGTTTTCACTAATAATGAATGTCAAAACACGGCTTTTACTATGCCAAAGCTTCCGGTTCCTCTGTTTGGAAATCTCAGCTAGATTCTTGTTTCTTATCATGCTATACATGTGTTTTCAATTTCAATGAACTTGAAAACACTGCTTTTCCCTAATATTGGCTGAAAGCATTGAGATCTTTGCTTTAGATTACCAAAAAGAAACTTGTTACATTAGCAGATTTGCATGCATATTCATTTACAATCAACTTTAAGAAACTGGTTTCACCTTACTCTCTGTGAACGCACTAGTTACTTCAAGTTTGAAAGATAAAAAATATTCTTGTTTCTTTGGCTGCTATGCCCTTGCTTTCACTCACATATCAACACACAGCTTTTACCTAATGCTAAGCCAATGCAGTGTTTTCTTCACTTTAGAAAACGAATAAGATTTGTCTTTTATTTGCTGCTCTGTCTGTGTTTTCACTTAAATTCATTTTCAAAACACTGGTTTCCCCTAACAGGCTGTGAATTCAGCAATTAATTCAACTTTAAAAGTTAAGAAAGATACTTCTTTGTTTGCCTGCTATGCTCTTGTTTTCACTCATTATCAATGTAAAAACAGTGCTTTTACCTAATACTATGCCCAAACACTGATTTCTTCTGTTTTCAAAACTAAGCAATGTACTCATTACATTGGCAGCTATGCACTTGTTTTCACATACAAGAAATGTCAAAAACACTGCTTTTACTATGCCAAAGCTGCTGGTTTCTCACTTTAGTAATCTCAGTAAGATTCTTTATTCATACAATGCTATACATGTGTTTTCATTTATAATTAACTTGAAAACACTGCTTTCCCTAGGGTTGACTGAATGCATTAATTTCTTTGCCTATGAAAACAAAAAAGAAACTTGTTTCATTGGCAGATTTCCATGCGTATTCATTTACAATCAACTTCAAGACCCTGGCGTCACCTATTTCTCTGTGAATCCTTCAGTTACTTCAAGTTTGAAATGTAAGTGAGATTCTTGTTTGTTTAGCTGTTATGCCCTTGCTTTGACTCACTTGTCAACACACAGCTTTTGCCTAAGGCTAAGCCAATGCAGGGGATTCTTCAATTTTCAGAACTAAATAAGATTTGTATTTTATTTGATGCTATGTCTGTGTTTCCATTTAAATTCATGTTCAAAACACTGATTTACCGCAACAAGCTGTTAATGCAGCAGTTAATTCAACCTTGAATGTTAAGTAAGATACTTGTTTTTTATTTGTTATGCGCTTGCTTTCACTCAATATCAATGTATAAACTCTTCTTTTACCTAATACTATGCCAAAATACTGGTTTCTTCAGTTTTCAAAACTAAGCAGTATACTCATTACATTGGCAGTTATGCACATGTTTTCACTTACAATGAATGGCAAAACACTGTTTTTACTATGCCAAAGCTGCCGGTCCCACCCTTTCAACATCTAAGTAAGATTCTTCTTTCTTACAATGCTATACATGTGTTTTCATTTGCAATCAACTTGAAAACACTGCTTTTCCCTAACGTTGGCAGAATGCATTTAGTTCTTTGTTTTAGAATACCAAAAAAACTTGTTTCATTGGCTGATTTGCATGTGTATTCATTTATAAGCAACTTCAACACACTGGTTTCACCTAACTCTCTGTGAAGGTAGTAGTTCCTTCAAGTTTGAAAGGTAACTAAGATTGTTGTTTGTTTGGCTGCTATGCCCTTGCTCTCACTGACATGTCAACACACAGCTTTAACCTAAGGCTAACCCAATGCAGAGGTTTCTTCACTTTACAAAACTCAATATGATAGGTCATTTATTTGCTACTATGCCTGTGTTTTCACTTAAATTCATCTTCAAACACTGGTTTCTTCTAACACGCTGTGAATGCTGCACTTAATTCAACTTTGAAAGTTAAGGAAGATACTTGTGCATCTCACTGCTATGCGCTTGCTTTCACTCATTATCAATGTAAAAACACTACATTTACCTAATACTATGACAAAACACTGGTTTCTTCAGTTTTGAAACTAAGCAATATACTCACTACATTGGCAGCTCTGCACTTGTTTTCACTTACAATGAATGGCAAAACACTGCTTTACCATGCCAAAGCCGCCAGTTCCTCACTTTGGAAATCTAAGTAAGATTCTTGTTTCTTACCATGCTATACATGTGTTTTCTGTTACCATCAACTTGAAAACATTGATTTTCCCTAACTTTGGCAGGATTCATTGAGTTCTTTGCTTTAGAAAACAAAAGATGAAAATTGTTTCATTGGCTGACGGGCATGTGTATTCATTTGCAAACATTTCAAGACACTGTTTTCAAAAATCTCTCTGAGAATGCAGTAGTTACTTCAAGTTTTTAAGGTAAGTAAGATTCTTTATTTGGCTGCTGTTCCCTTGCTATCACTCACATGTCAACATAAAGTTTTGCCTAAGGCTAATCCAATGCAGTTGTTTCTTCCCTTTACAAAACTAAATAAGATTTGTCTTTTACTTGCTGCTATGCCTGTGTTTTCACTTAAAATCATCTTCAAAACACTGCTTTCCCCTAACAGGCTGTGAATGCAGCAGTTAATTCATCTTCGAAAGTTAAGGAAGATACTTGTTCGATTGGCTGCTATGTGCTTGCTTTCATTCATTATCGATGTAAAAACAGTGCTTTTACCTAATACTATTTCAAAACACTGGTTTCTTCAGTTTTCAAAACAAAGCAATATACTCATTACATTGGAAGCTTGCACTTGTATTCACTTAAAAAGAAATTCAAAACATGGCTTTTACTATGTCAAAGCTGTCGTTTCCTCACTTTGGAAATGTCAGTAAGATTCTTGATTCTTACCATGCTATACATGTGTTTTCAATTACAATGAACTTGAAAACACTGCTTTTTCCTAAGGTTGGCTGAAAGCATTTAGTTCTTTGCTTTAGATTACCAAAAAGAAACTTGTTACATTAGCAGATGTGCATGTGTATTCATTTACAATCAACTTTAAGACACTGGTTTCACCTTACTCTCTGTGAATACACTAGGTACTTCAAGTTTGAAAGATAAATAATATTCTTGTTTCTTTGGCTGCTATGCCCTTGCTTTCACTCACCTGTGAACACACAGCTTTTACCTAATGCTAAGCCAATTCAGTGTTTTCTTCACTTTAGAAAACTAATAAGATTTTTCTTTTAATTGCTGCTATGCCTGTGTTTTCACTTAAATTCATCTTCAAAACACTGGTTGCCCCTAACAGGCTCTGAATGCAGCAATTAATTCAACTTTGAAAGTTAAGAAAGATACTTTTTGTTTGCCTGCTGTGCACTTGCTTTCAATCATTATCAAGATAAAATCAGTGCTTTTACCCAATACTTTGCCAAAACATTTGTTTCTACATTTTTCACAACAAAGCAATATACTCATTACATTGGCAGCTATGCACTTGTTTTCACTTATAATGAATATCAAAACACTGCTTTTACTATGCCAAAGCTTTCAGTTCCTCAGTTTGGAAACCTCAGCAAGATTCTTGTTTCTTACCATGCTATACATGTGTTTCAATTGCAATCAACTTGAAAACACTGCTTTTCCCTAACTTTGGCTGAATGCCTTGAGTTCTTTGCTTTAGAAAACCAAAAAAGAAACTTGTTTCATTGACAGATTTGCATGTGTATTCATTTACAATCAACTTCAAGACACGGGTTACACCTAAATCTCTCTGAATGCAGTAATTATTTCAAGTTTGAAAGGTAAGTAAGGTACTTGATAGTTTCATTGCTATGCCCTTGCTTTTAATCACTGTCAACACACAGATTTTGCCTAAGGCTAAGCCAATGCAGTGGTTTCTTCACTTCACAAAACTAAATAAGATTTGTCTCTGATTTGCTGCTATGCCTGTGTTTTCATTTAAATTCATCTTCAAAACACAGGTTTCCCCTAAAAGGCTGTGATTGCAGCAGTTAATTCAACTTTGAATGTAAACAAAGATAGTTGTTTGTTTGACTGCTGTGCACTTGCTTTCACTCATTATCAATATAAAAACAGTGCTTTTACCGAATACTATGCCTAAACACTGGTTTATTCATTTTTCAAAACTAAGCAACATAATCATTACTTTGGCAGCTGGGCACTTGTTTTCACTAATAATGAATGTCAAAACACTGCTTTTACTATGCTGAAGTTGCCAGTTCCTCACTTTGGAGATCTCAGTAAGATTCTTGTTTCTTTCAATGCTATACATGTATTTTCAATTACAATCAACTTGAATACACTGCCTTCCCTATCATTGGCTGAATTCATGGAGTTCTTTGCTTTGGAAAACCAAAAAACAAACTAGTTTCATTGGCTGATTTTCATGTGTATTCTTGTACAAACAACGTCAAGACACTGGTTTCACCTATCACTCCATGAATGCCACAGATTCTTCAAGTTAGATAGGTATGTAAAATTCTTGTTTGTTTGGCTGCTATGCTCTTGCTTTCACTCACATGTCAACACACAGCTTTTGCCTAATCCTAAGCAAATGAAGTGCTTTCTGCACTTTACAAAACTAATAAAATTTGTCTTTTATTTGTGGCTCTGCCGGTGTTTTCACTTAAATTCATCTTCAAAACACTGATTTTCCATAACAGGCTATGAAAGCAACAGTTAATTCAACTTTGAAAGTTCAGTAAGATATTTGTTTGTTTGGCTCCTATATGCTTGCTATCACTCATTATCAATGTAAAAACACTGCTTTTACCTAATACTATGCCAAAACACTGGTTCTTCTGTTTTCAAAGCTAAGCAATGTAATCATTACATTGGCAGCTATGCACTTGTTTTCACTTACAATGAATGACAAAACACTTCTTGTACTTTGTCAAAGTTGCTGGTTCCACCCTTTCGAAATCTATGGAAGGTTCTTGTTTCTTACAATGCTATACATGTGTTTTCAATTACAATCAACTTGAAAATACCTATTATCCCTAACGTTGGCTGAATGCATTGAGTTGTTTGCTTTAGAACACCGAAAAGGAAACTTGTTTCCATCGCTGATTTGCATGTGTATTCATTTACAAACAACTTCAAGACATTGGTTTCACCCATCTCTCTGTGAATGCAGTAGTTACTTCAAATTTGTAAGGTAAGTAAGATTCTTGTTTTTTTGGCTGCTTTGCCCTTGTTTTCACTCACCTGTCTAGACACAGCTTTTACCTAAGGCTAAGCCAATGTAGTGGTTTCTTCACTTCACAAAACTACATAAGATTCGTCTTTTATTTGCTCTATGCCTGTGTTTTCACTTAAATTCTTCTTCAAAACTCTGGTTTCCCATAGCAGGCTGTGAACACAGCAGTTAATTCAACTTTGAATGGTAAGTAAGATGTTTGTTTGTTTGGCTTCTATGCACTTGCTTTCCCTGTGTCAATGTAAAAACACTGCTTTTACCAAATATTATGCCAAAAACTGCTTTCTTCAGTTTTCAAATTAAGCAATATCCTCCTTACATTGGCAGGTATTCATTTTTTTTTTTTTTTGCTTTCAACAAATGATCAACCACTCCTTTTCCTCTTCAAAGACTGCTGGTTCCTCAATTTTGAAACTTAAGTAAGATTCTTGTTTCTAACACTGATAAGCATGTGTTTTCAAATAAAATCAACTGGAAAACACTGCTTTCCCTAAAGTTGGCTAAATGCATTGAGATTTTGCTTTAGAAAACCAAGAAAGAAACTTGTTTCATTGGCTGATTTTCATGTGCATTCATTTGCAAACAACTTCAAGACACTGGTTTCACCTATCTCTCTGTAAAAGCAGTCGTTACTTCAAGTTTGAAAGGTTAGTAAGATACTTGTTTGTTTGGCTGATTTGCACTTGCTTTCACTCACCTCTCTAGACACAGATTTTACCTAAGGCTAATCCAATGCAGTGGTTTCTTCACTTCACAAAACTACATAAGATTTGTCTTTTATTTGCTCTATGCCTGTGTTTTCATTTAAATTCTTCTTCAAAACTCTGGTTTCCCATAAGAGCCTGTGAATACAGCAGTTAATTCAACTTTGTATGTTAAGTTAAATGTTTGTTTGTTTGGCTGCTATGCACTTGCTTTCACTGTATCAATGTAAAAACACTGCTTTTACCAAATATTATGCCAAAAACTCCTTTCTTCAGTTTTCAAAAATAAGCAATATCCTCCTTACATTGGCAGCTATTCACTTTTTTTTGCTTACAACGAATGATCAACCACTCCTTTTCCTCTTCAAAGACTGCTGGTTCCGCAATTTTGAAACTTAAGATTCTTGTTTCTAACACTGCTAAGCATGTGTTTTCAATTACAATCAAATGGAAAACACTGCTTTCCCTAAAGTTGGCTAAATGCACTGAGTTTTTTGCTTTAGAAAACCAAGAAAGAAACTTGTTTCATTGGCTGATTTTCATGTTTATTCATTTGCAAACAACTTCAAGACACTGGTTTCACCTATCTCTCTGTGAAAGCGGTCGTTACTTCAAGTTTGAAAGGTAAGTAAGATTTTTGTTTGTTTGGCTGCTATGCACTTGCTTTCACTCACATGTCAACACACCGCTTTACCTAAGGCTAAGCCAATGCAGTGGTTTCTTCCCTTTACAAAACTAAATAAGATTTGTGTTTTATGTGCTGCTATTCTAACAAATATCTAACTTAAGTTTTCACTTAAATTCATCTTCAAAACACTGGTTTCCTTTAACAGGCTGTGAATGTAGCAAATATTTCAACTTTGAAAGTCAAGTAAGACACTTGTTTGTTTGGCTCCTATGCGCTTGCTTTCACTCATCATCAATGTAATCAAACTGCTTACAGTTAATATTATGCCAAAACACTGGTTACTTCAGTTTTCAAAACTAAGGTATCTACTCATTACATTGGCAGCTATGCCCTTGTTTTCACTTACAATGAAAGTCAAATCCCTGATTTTATATGCAAAATCGGCCAGTTCCTCCGTTTGGAAATCTAAGTAAGATTCTTGTTGCTTACAATGCTATACATGTGATTTCAAATACAATCAACTTGGAAACACTGCTTTACCCTATCGTTGGGTGAAGGCATTGAGTTCTTTGCTTTAGAAACCCGAAAACGTAAATTGTTTCATTGGCTGATTTGCAAGTGTATTGATTTACAATCAACTTCAAGACACCGGTTTCACCTAACTTTCTGTTAATGCAGGAGTTGCTTCAAGTTTGAAAGATTAATAAGATTCTTGTTTTTTTTTTTTTTGGCTGCTATGTCCTTGCTTTCATTCACATGTTAGCAGAGAGGTTTTAACTAATGCTAAGCCAATGCAGTGCTTTCTTCACATAAAAATACTAAATAAGATTTGTTTTTTATTTGATGCTATGCGTGTGTTTCTCTTTAAATTCATGTTCAAAACACTGATTTCATCTAACAGGCTGTGAATGCAGCAGTTAATTCAACTTACAAAGGTAAGTAAGATATTTGTTTCGCTTCTGTGTGCTTGCTTTCACTCACTATCAATGTAAAAACACTGCTTTACCCTAATACTAGGCCTCAACACTAGTTTCTTCAGTTTTCAAAACTAAGCAATATACTCAATACATTGGCCGCTAGGCACGTGTTTTCACTAACATTGAATTTCAAAACACTGCCCTTACTATGCCATATCTGCCGGTTCCTCACTTTCGAAATCTAAGTAAGATTCTTGTTTCTTATAATGCTATACATGTGTTTTCAATTGCATTCAACTTGGAAACACTGCTTTTCCGTAACGTTTTCTGAATGCATTGCGTTCTTTGCTTTAGAAAACCAGAAAAGAAACTTGTTTCATTGGCTGATTTGCATGTGTATTCATTTGCAATCAACTTCAATAGAGTGGTTTCCCCTAACTCTCTGTGAATGCAGTAGTTACTTCATGATTGAATGGTATGTAAGGTTCTTGTTTGTTTGGCTGCTATGCCCTTACTTTCACCCACATGTCAATACACAGGTTTGCCTAGGGCTAAGCCAAGGCAGTGGTTTCTTCGCTTTACAAAATTAAAATAGATTTTTCATTTATTTGCTGCTGTGCATGTGTTTTCACTTAAATTCATCTTCAATATACTGGTTTCCTTTAACAGGCTACAAATGCAGCAGCTAATTCAAATTTGAAATTTAAATAAGATATTTGTTTGTTTGTTGCTTTGCACTTGTTTTAAATCGTTTCAATGTAAAAACACTGGTTTTACTTAATACTATGCCAAAAAACTGGTTTCTTCAGTTTTCAAAACTAATCAATATAATCATTACATTGGCAGCTATGCCCTTGTTTACAATTAAAATTAATGTCAAAACACAGCTTTTACTATGCCAAAGCTGCCAGTTCCTCACTTTGGAAATCAAAATAAGATACGTGTTTCTTCCAATGCTATAAATGTGTTTTAATTACAATCAACTTGAAAACACTGCTTTTCCCTAATATTGGCTAAATGCCTTGAGTTCTTTGCTTTAGAAAACCAAAAAACAAAATTGTTTCATTGGCTGATTTGCATGTGTATTCAATTATAATCATCTTCAACACAATGGCTTCACCTGTCTCTCTATGAATGCAGTAGTTATTTCAAGTTTGATAGGTAAGTAAGATTCTTGTTTGTTTGGTTTCTCTGCCCTTGCTTTCACTGACATGTCAACACACAGCTTTTGACTGAAGTTAAGCCAATGCAGTGGTTTCTTCACTTTACATATCTAATTAAGATTTGTTTATTATTTGCTGCTATGCCTCTGTTTTCACTTAAAATCATCTTGAAAACACTATTTCCCATAACAGGCTTTGAATGCAGCAGTTCATTCAACTTTGAAAGTTAAGTAAGATACTTGTTTGTTTTGGCTGCTATGTTCTTGCTTTCACTCACTATCAATGTAAAAACACTGCTTTACCCTAACACTAGTCCACAACACTCGTTTCTTCAGTTTTCAAAACTAAGCAATATACTCATTACATTGGGGTCTATGCACGTGTTTTCACTTTCATTGAATATCAAAACACTGCCCTTACTATGCCAAAGCTCCGGGTTCTTCACTTTCAAAATCTAAGTAAGATTCTTGTTTCTTACAATGCTATACATGTGTTTTCAATTACAATCAACTTGGAAACACTGCTTTTCCATAACGTTGGCTGAATGCATTCAGTTTTTGCTTTAGAAAACCAAAAAAGGATCTTGTTTCATTGGCTGATTTGCATGTGTATTCATTTACAATCAACTTCAAGAGACTGGTTTCTCCTAACTCTCTGTGAATGCATTAGTTACTTCATGTTTGAAAGGTAAGCAAGATTCTTGTTTGTTTGGCTGCTATGCCCTTGCTTTCACTCACATGTCAATACACAGTTTTTCATAGGGCTAAGCCAAGGCAGTGGTTTCTTCACTTTACAAAATTAATAAGATTTTTCATTTATTTGTGCTACACCTTTGTTTTCACTTAAATTCATCCTCAAAATACTGGTTTCCTGTAACAGGTTGTGAATTCAGCAGTTATTTCAACTTTGAAAATTAAGTAATATACTTGTTTTTATTTGGCTGCTATTCGCTTTCTTTCACTCATTATCCATGTAAAATCATTGCTTTTACCGAATACTATGTCAAAACATTGGTTTCTTCAGTTTTGAAAACTAAGCAATATACTCATTACATTCGCTGTTTGTGGAGGGCAGGTGTCCTGAAGGATGCAAAGAGGTGACTTCTGGGCTATCCATTGATGGTGCTTGAGTGGGAAGGTGAGATGTCAGACATGAGCATTGCTGGAAGACAGTGCAGGGACTTTGCCTCTAGACATTCCCTCCACCAGGCCCCAGCCTTTCTCTTTCCCACATGCCTTGGATCCATGGAGCACTGGGATTCACTCTGCACCCACTTATTTTGCCCGGCTTTGGGCTTGGGTCTGAAACGTGAGGGGAGTTTGGCATGTTGTTCAAATGCAGAGGTTTAGCAGGCTGTGGATTTCATCTTCTCTGCGCCACCTCTAAGGAAATCATTAATCAGGAAGCTGGATGGTGCTCCTGAGGGCCAGTGGGGGGCCATGTCTCCTCAACAGACCACAGGCAGCCCTTTCTGAAGATTTGCGAAACAGGCAATGGCTTGGCCCCTGCTGCCTCTGAGTCACCAAGTCACAACACTCAGAAAATTCCAGGATTTTGAAATATTTCTCTGGGCTTCCAGGTCTGCCTGTCCTTGCCACCTCAGCTTCTAGTTCCTGGGAGACAGCGTCAAGCCAGAGCAGCAGCAGTTTGGCAGCCCCCATTCCACAGGGGCCTTCAAAGACCCACTCCCTTGCTGCTATGAGGGGAGGGACAGCAGGGCAGACACAGAACTCAGAGTCCTCAATTTGGGGTTCCTTCCAGCCACAGCCCAGCATTCTTTTCCTCCTGGACCTGCTTCCCAGGGTGAGGTCCTTCGACCTACCAGACATGCAGGGGGTGGCTGGTGCTCAGGGATGCCCCAGGCCTAACCTTAAACACATTATTAACTTTTTCTGCTGACATATTCGATCTAAAGATGCTGTCTAGTGACTTCTTTTGGGGATTCCCAATCATCCTTCCCAGATACTGTATTGAAAATATTATGCAAACTGTTAATCTTCTACTAATCAGTAAATTCTTTATTTAAAAAAAAATGTCAAAGGACTGCCTTTTCTATGCCAATGCTGTCGCTTCCTCACTTTTGAAATCTAAGAAAAATTCTTATTTCTTACTATGCAATACATGTGTTTTCAATTACAATCAACTTGAAAACACTGCTTTTCCCTAACATTGGCTGAATACATTGAGAACTTTGCTTTAGAAAATGAAAAAAGAAACTTGTTTCATTGGGTGATTTGCATGTGTATTCATTTACAAACAACATCAAGACACTGGTTTCACCTAAATCTCTGTGAATGCAGTAGTTATTTCAAGTTTGAAAGGTATGTAAGATTTTGGTTTTTTGGCTGCTATGCACTTTCTTTCACTTACATGTCAACACAAGGATTTTACCTAAGTTTAAGCCAATGCAGGGGTTTCTTCACTTTACAAAACTAAATAAGATTTGTCTTTTATTTGCTGCTATGCCTGTGTATTCACTTAAATTCATCTTCAAAACACTGGTTTCTCGTAACCGTCTGTGAATGCAGCAGTTAATTCATCTTTGAAATTTAAGTAAGATTCTTGATTCTTTGGCTGCTATGCTCTTGTTTTCAGTCACATGTCAACACACAACTTTTGCCTAAGGTTAAGCCAATGCAGTTGTTTCTTCACTTTTCAAAACTAAATAAGTTTTATCATTTATTTGCTGCTTTGCCTGTGTTTTCACTTAAATTCATGCCCAAAACACTGATTTCCCTAACAGGCTGTAAATACAGTAGTTTAATCAATTCTGAACGTTAAGCAACATATTTGTTTGTTTGGCTGCTTTGAGCTTGCTTTCACTAATTATCAATGTAAAACACTGCTTTTACCTAATACTATGCCTAAACACTGGTTTCTTCAGTTTTCAAAACTAAGCAATATACTCATTACATTGGCAGCTATGCACTTGTTTCACTTACAATGAATGTCAAAACACAGATTTTACTATGCCAAAGCTGCCGTTTCTTCACTTTCGAAATCTCAGTAAGAATCTTGTTTTATACAATGCTATACATGTGTTTTCAGTTACAATCACCTTGAAAACATTTCTTTTCCCTAACGTTGCTGAATGCATTGAGTACTTTGCTTTAGAAAACCAAATAGGGAACTTGTTTCATTGGCTGTTTTGCATATGTATTCATTTACAAACATCTTCAAGACACCAGTTTCACCCAACTCCCTGTGAATGCAGTAGTTACTTCAAGTTTGAAAGGTAAGTAAGATTCTCGTTTGTTTGGATGCTATGCCCTTGCTTTCACTCACATGTCAACACACTGCTTTTGCCTAAGGCTAAGCAAATGCAGTGGTTTCTTCACATTACAAACTAAATAACATTTGTCTTTAATTTGCTGCTATGCCTGTGTTTTCATTTAAATTCATCTTCAAAAAACTGGTTTTTCCATAAAAGATTGTGAATGAAGCAGTTAATTAAACTTTGTAATTTAAATAAGATACTTGTTTATCTGGCTGCTATGCACTTTCCTTCACTCATTATCAATGTAAAAACATAGTTTTTACCAAATACTATGCCAAAACACTGGTTTCCTCAGTTTTCAAAATTAAGCAATATACTCATTATATTGACAGCTATGCCCTTGTTTTCGCTTACAATGAATGTCAAAACACTGTTTTTACTTTGCCAAAGCTTCTGATTCTTCACTTTGTAAATCTAAGTAAGATTCTTGTTTCTTACAATGCTATATATGTGTTTTCATGGACAAACAACTTGAAAACATTGCTTTTTCCTAAGGTTAGCAGAATGCATTGAATTCTTTGCTTTGCAAAACCAGAATAGAAACTTGTTTCATTGGCTGACTTGCCTGTGTATTCATTTACATTCAACTTCAAGACACTGGTTTCACTTATCTCTCTGTGAATGCAGTAGTTACCCCAAGTTTGAAAGATAAGTAAAATTCTTGTTTGATTGTATTCTATGCACTTTCTTTCACTCACATGTCATCACAGAGATTTTACCTAAGGCTAAGCAAATGCAGTGGTTTCTTCACTTTACAAAACTAAATACGATTTGTATTTATTTGATGCATGCATGCGTTTTCACTTAAATTCATCTTCAAAACACTGGTTTTAAATAAGTTTGAAACTTTGAAAGTTAAGTAAGATACTTGTTTTTTTGGCTGCTATGCGCTTGCTTTCACTCATTTCAATGTAAAAACACTGCTTTTGTGTAATACTATGAAAAACACTGGTTTCTTCTGTTTTCAAATCTAAGCAATATATTCATTACATTGGCAGCTATGCACTTGTTTTCACCTACAATTAATGGCAAAACACTGCTTTTACCTTGCCAAAACTGCCGGTAGCTCAATTTGGAAATCTAAGTAAGATTCTTGTTTCTTACAATGCTATGCATGTGTTTTCACTTACAATCAAATTGAAAACACGGCTTTTCCCTAACCTTGGCTGAATGCATTGAGTTTTTTGCTTTAGAAAACCAAAAAGGAAACTTGCTTCTTTGCCTGATTTGCATGTGTATTCATTTACAAACAACTTCAAGACACTGGTTTCACCTACCTCTCTGTGAATGCAGTAGTTACTTCAAGTTTGATAGGTAAGTAAGATTTGTTTTTTGGCTGCTATGTCTTTTCTTTCACTCACATGTCAACACACAGTTTTACGTAAGTTTAAGCAAATTCAGTGATTCCTTCACGTTAAAAAAATTAAATAGGATTTGTATTTTATTTGCTGCTATGCCTGTGTATTCACTTAAATTCATCTCCAAAACACTCGTTTTCTGTAACCGTCTGTGAATGCAGCAGTTAATTCAACTTTAAATATTAATTAAGATACTTGTTTGTTTGGCTGCTATGCACTTGCTTTCACTCATTATCAATATAAAAACACTGCTTTTACCTAATATGATGCCAAAACACTGGTTTCTTCAGTTTTCAAAACTAATCAATATACTTATTACATCAGGAGCTATGCACTTGTTTTCACTTACAATGAATGTCAAAACACTGCTTTTACTATGCCAAAGCTGCTGGTTCCTCCCTTTGGAAATCTAAGTAAGATTCTTGTTGCTTACAATGCTAAACATGTGTTTTCAATTACAATCAACTTGAAAACACTGCTTTTCCATAACGTTGGCTGAATGAATTGAGTTCTTAGCTTTAGGAAACCAAAGAATAAACTTCTTTCATTGGCTGATTTGCATGTGTATTCATTTACAAACAACTTCAATACACTGGTTTCACCTATATCTCTGTGAATGCAGTAGTTACTTCAAGTTTGAAATGTAAGTAAGATTCTTGTTTGTTTGGCTGCAATGCCCTTGCTTTCAAACTCACATGTCATCACACAGCTTTTTCCTAAGGCTAAGTAAAGGCAGTGGCTTCTTCAATTTACAAAACTAATTAAGATTCTTCTTTTATTTGCTGCTATCCCTGTGTTTTCACTTAAATTCATCTTCAAAACACTGGTTTACCATAACAGGCTTAGAATTCAGCAGTCAATTCAACTTTGAAAGTATAGTAAGATACTTGTTTTTTGGCTGCTATGCGTTTGCTTTCACTCATTATCCATGTAAAAACAGTGCTCTAACCTAATACTATGTCAAAACACTGGTTTCTTCAATTTTCTAAACTAAGCAATATACTCATTGCATTCACAGTCTGTGGAGGGCAGGCTTCCCGAGGGTTGCAAAGACGTGATTTATGTGGTAACCATTGAAGGTGCTTGAGAGTGAAGGTGAGATGGCACACGTGAGCATTGCTGGAAACCATAGCAAGTTCTTTGCCTCTAGCCACCCAACCACCAGGCTCCAGACTTCTTCTTTCCATCATGCCTGGGATCCATGGGTCACTGGGATTCCCGCTCCACTCCCTTCTTTGTGCCCAGCCTTAGGCTGGGGCCTAAAACGTGAGGGGAGTTTGGCATGTAGTTCAAATGCAGAGGTTTAGGAGGCTGTGGATTTCTATTTCTCTGTGCCACCTCCAAGGTACTCATTACTGAAGGAGCCAGATGGTGCTTCTGAGGGCCAGTGGTGGGCCATGGTTCCCCAACACACCACAGGCAGCCCTTTCTGAAGATTTGGGAGACCGGCAATGGCTTGTCCCCTGCTGCCACTGAGTCACCAAGTCACATCACTCAGAAAATTCCAGGGTCTTTGAAATGTTTCTTTGGGCTTCCAGGCCTGGCCTGTCCTTGTCGCCTCAGCTTCTTGTTCCTGGGGCAGGGTCAAGCCAGAGCAGCCAGAGTTTGGCAGCCCCCTTTCCACAGGGGCTTTCAAAGTCCCACTCCTTTGCTGCTGTGAGTGGAGGGACAGCAGGGCAGACACAGCCTTCAGAGTCCCCAGGTTGGGGATCCTTCCAGCCAAAGCCTTGCATCCTTTTCCTCCTGGACCTGCTTCCAAGGGTGAGGGCCTTCGATCCAGCAGGCATGCAGTGGGTGGCTGGTTCTCAGGAACGCCCCAGCCCTAATGTTAAACACATCACTAACATTTTCTACTGACATATTCCATCTTAAGATGCTCTCTAGTGCCATCTTTTGGGGTTTCCCAATCATCCTTCCCAGATACTGTATTGAAAATATTATGCAAACTGTTAAGTTTCTACTAATCAATAAATGCTTTATTAAAAAAAAATGTCAAAAGACTGCCTTTACTATGCCGAAGCTGCCGGTTCCTCCCTTTGGAAATCTAAGTAAGATTCTTGTTTCTTACAATGCTATACATGTATTTTCAACTAAAATCAACTTGAAAACACTGCTTTTCCGTAAAGTTGGCTGAATGCATTGAGTTTTTGCTTTAGAAAACCAAAAAAGAAACTTGTTTCATTGGCTGATTTGCATGTGTATTCATTTACAAACAACTTCAAGACACTGGTCCAAACTAACTCTCTGTGAATTCTGTAGTTACTTAAGTTTGAAAGGTAAGTAAGATTCTTGTTTTTTTGGCTGCTATGAACTTTCTTTCACACACATGTCAACACACAGCTTTTACCTAAGTTTAAGCCAGTGCAGTGGTTTCTTCATTTACAAAACTAAATAAGATTTGTCTTTTATTTGCTGCTATGTCTGTGTTTTCACTTAAATTCATCTTTAAAACACTCATTTCCTGTAACAGACTGTGAAAGAAGCAGTGAATTAAACTTTCAAATTAAATAAGATACTTCTTTGTCTGTCTCCTAGGCAATTGCTTTCAATCATTATCAATGTAAAAACACTGCTTTTACTGAATAATATGCCAACCACTGAGTTCTTCAGTTTTCAAAACTAAGCAATATACTCACTTCATTGGCAGCTCTGCATTTGTTTTCACTTACAAATAATGGCAAAACACTGCTTTTACCATGTCAAAGCTGCCGGTTCCTCACTATCTAAATCTAAGTAAATTCTTCTTTCTTACAATGCTATACGTTGGTTTTCAATGACAATCAACTTGAAAGCACTGCTTCTCCCTAACTTTGGCTGAATGCATTGAGTTCTTTGCTTTAGAAATCCAAAAAAAATAAACTTGTTTCATTGGCTGATTTGCATGTGTATTCATTTACAATCAACTTCAAGAATCTGGTTTCACCTAACTCACAGTGAATGCAGTAGTTACTTCAAGTTTGTAAGGTACATAAATTTCTCGTATGTTTGGCTGCTATGCCCTTGCTTTCACTCACATGTCAACACACAGCTTTTACCTAAGGCTAGGCCAATGCAGTCGTTACTTCACTTTACAAAACTAAATAAGATTTGTCATTTATTTGCTGCTATGACTGTGTTTTCACTTAAATTCATCATTAAAACCCTGGTTTCCCGTATCAGGCTGTGAATGCAGCAGTTAATTAAACTTTGAAAGTTAAGTAACATACTTGTTTGTTGGTTACTATGCATTTTCTTTCACTCATTATCAAGGTAGAAACACTGCTTTTACCTAATACTATACCAAAAGAGTGGTTTATTAAGTTTTCAAAACTAAGTAATATACCCCTTACATTGGCAGCTACTCACCTTTTATGCTTACAACCAATGACCAAAAACGACTTTTATTCTGCAAAAGCTGGCGTTTCACCATTTTTGAAACCTAAGATTCTTGTTACTTACACTGCTAAACATGTTTATTCAATTACAATCAACTTGAAAACACTACATTTCCTAAATGCTGGTTGAAGGCAGTGAGATTGTTGCTTTAGAAAAACGAAAAGGAAACTTGTTTCATTGGCTAATTTGCATGGGTAATCACTTAAAATCAATTTCAAGGCACTCGTTTCACCTCACACTCTGTGAATGCAGTAGTTACTTCAAGATTCAAAGGCAAGTAAGATTCTTGTTTGTTTGGCTTCTATGCCGTTGATTTCACTCACATGTCAACTAACAGCTTTTACCTAAGTTAAGCCAATGCAGTTGTTTCTTCACTTTACAAATCTAAATAAGATTTGTCTTTTATTTGCTGCTATGCCTGTTTTTTCATTTAAATTCATGTTCACAACACTGGTTTCCCATAACAGGCTATGAAAGCAGCAAACAAGTCAACTTTGAAATTTAAGTAAGATACTTGTTTGTTTGGCTGCTATGCACTTGTTTTCTCTCATTACAAATGTAAAAACACTGCTTTTACCTCATACTATGACAAATAACTGAATTCTTCAGTTTTCAAAATTAGACAATATACTCATTACATTGGCAGCTATGTACTTGTTTTCACATACAATGAATGTCAAAACACTGCTTTAACTATGCCGAAGCTGCCCGTTCCTCACTTTGGAAATCTAAGTAAGATTCTTGTTTCTGACAATGCTATACATGTGTTTTTAATTAAAATCAGCTTGAAAACACTGAATTTCCCTAATGTTGAATGAATGAATTGAGTTCTTTCCTTAACAAAACCAAAAAAGAAACTTGTTTCATTGGCTGATTTGCATATGTATTCATTTACAAACAATTTCATGACACTGGTTTCACGAAACTCTGTGAATGCAGTAGTTACTTCAAATTTGAAAGGCAAGTAAGATTCTTGTTTGTTTGGCTGCTATGCCCTTGCTTTCTCTCACATTTCAACACACAGCTTTTGCCTAAGTCTAAGCCAGTGCCGTGATTTCTTCACTCTACAATACTAAATAAGATTTGTCTTTTATTTGCTGCTATGCTTGTGTTTACACATAAATTCATCTTCAAAACCCTGGTTTCCTGTAACAATCTGTGAAACCAGCAATTTATTCAACTTTGAATGTTAAGTAAGATACTTGTTTGTTCTGGTTGCTATGTGCTTGATTTCACTCAGTATCAATGTAGAAACACTGCTTTTACCTAATATTATACCAAAACACTGATTTCTTCAGTTTTCAATACGTAGCAATATACTCATACATTAGCAGCCATGCAATTGTTTTCACATTCAATGAATGTCAAAATACTGCTTTGACTATGCCAAAGATGCCGGTTCCTCACTTTGGAAATCTAAGTAAGATTCTTGTTTCTTACAATGCTATCCATGTGTTTTGAAGTACAATCAACTTGAAAACACTGCTTTTCCCTAACATTGGCTGAATGCATTGAGTTCTTTGCTTTAGAAAACCAAAAAGGAAAATTGTTTCATTGGCTGATTTGCATGTGTTTTCATTTACAAACAACTTCAAGACACTGGTTTCATCTAACTCTCTGTGAATGCAGTATTTATTTCAAGTCTGAAAGGTAAGGAAGATTCTTGTTTGTTTGTCTGCTATGCCCTTGCTTTCACTGACATGACAACACACATCTTTTACCTAAGCCTAAGCGAATGCAGTGATTTGTTCACTTTACAAACTAAATAAGATTTATCTTTTACTTGCTGCTATGCCTGTGTTTTCACTTAAATTCATCTTGAAAACACTGGTTTCCCCTAACAGGCTGTGAATACAGCAGTTAATTCAACTTTGAAAGTTAAGTAAGATACTTGTTTGTTTGGAGGCTATGCATTTGCTTTCACTCATTATCAATGTGAAAACACTGGTTTTACCTAATTCTATATCAAAACACTGGTTTCTTCAGTTTTCAAAACTTAGCAATATACTGCTTACATTGACAGCTATTCACATTTTTTCATCTACAACGAATGACCAAACACTCTTTTAGTCTGCAAAAGCTGCCAGTTCCTCACATTTGAAACCTAAGAACGATTCTTGTTTCTTACACTGCTAAGCATGTGTTTCCATTTGTAAGCAACTTGAAATCATGGCTTTTCCTGAACGCTGGTTGAATGCAGTCATTTCTTTGCTTCCAAAAACAAAAAAGGAAACTTGTTTCATTGGCTTATTTGCATGGGTATACAATTAACATCAATTTCAAGCACTAGTATAATGTAACATTCTGTGAATGCAGTATTTATCTCAAGTTTGAAAGGTAAGTAAGATTCTTGTTTGTTTGGCTGCTATGAACTTACTTTCACTCACATTGCAACAACAGCTTTCACCTAAGTCTAAGCTAATGCAGTGGTTTCTTCACTTTACAGAACTAAATAATATTTGTGTTTTATTTGCTGCTATGCCTTTGTTTTCACTTAAATTCATCTTCAATACACTCGTTTCCTGTAACAGGATGTGAATACAGCAGTTTATTAAAATTTGAAAGTTAAATAAGATTCTTGTTGTTCTGGCAGCTATGCAATTGCTTTCACTCCTTATTAATGTAAAAACGATGCTTTTACCTAATACTATGCCAAAATACTGGGTTCTTCAGTTTTCAAAACTAAGCAATATATTCAGTGCATTGGCAGCTTTGCACTAGTTTTCATGTACAATGAATGGCAAAACACTGCTTTTAATATGCCAAAAGTACCGGTTCCTCACTTACAAAATCTAAGTAAGATTCTTCTTTCTTACGATGCTGTACATGGGATTTCAATTACAATCAACTTAAAAACACTGCTTCTCTGTAACTTTGGCTGAGTGCATTGAGTTCTTTGCTTTAGAAAACCAAAAAGTAACTTTTTTCATTTTCTGATTTGCATGTGTATACATTTACAATCAACATCAAGACACTGGTTTCACTTAGCTCACAGTGAATGCAGTAGTTACTTCAAGTTTGAAAGGTAAGTAAGATTCTGGTTTTTTTGGGTGCTATGCACTTGCTTTCACTCATATGTCAACAGACATCTTTTACCTAAAGCTAAGGCAATGCAGTGGTTAGTTCACTTTACAAAACTAAATAAGATTTGTGTTTTATTTGCTGCTTTGTCTGTGTTTTCACTTAAATTCATCTTCAAAACCCGGGTTTCCCATATCAAGCTGTGAATATAGCAGTTAATTAAACTTTGAAAGTTAAGTAACATACTTGTTTGTTGACTGCTATGCACTTGCTTTCACTCTTTATTAATGTGAAAACACTGCATTTACTAATACTATGCCAAAACACTGGTTTCTTCAGTTTTCAAAACTAAGTAATATACTCCTTACTTTGGCAGCTATTCACTTTTTTCGCTTACAACCAATGACCAAAAATAACTTTTATTCTGATAAAGCTGGCGTTTCCTCACTTTTGAAAGTTTAGATTCTTGTTTCTTACACTGCTAAGCATGTGTATTCAATTACAATCAACTTGAAAACACTACTTTTCCTGAATGCTGGTTGAAGGCAGTGAGTTTTTTGCTTCAGAAAACCGAAAAGTAAACTTGTTTCATTGGTTGATTTGCATGGATATTCACTTAAAATCAATTTCAAGGCACTCATTTCACCTCACACTCTGTGAATGCAGTAGTTACTTCAAGTCTGAAAGTTAAGTAAGATTCTTGTTTGTTTCCCTGCTATGCCCTTGCTTTCACTCACATGTCAACACACAGCTTTTACCTAAAGTAAGCCAATGCAGTTGTTTCTTCAATTTAAAAAACTAAATAAGATTTGTCTTTTATTTGCTGCTATGCCTGTGTTTTCACTTTAATTCATCTTCAAAACACTGGTTTCCCATAAGAGTTTGTGAAGGCAGCAGTTAATTAAACTTTGAAAGTTAAATAAGATACTTGTTTGTCTGGCTGCTTTGTGCTTGCTTTCACTCATTATCAACGTAAAAACACTGCTTTTACCTAATACTATTCCAAAACACTGGTTCCTTCAGTTTTCAAAATTAACAAATATCTTCATTACATTGACAGCTATGCACTTGTTTTCACATACAATGAAACTCAAAACACTGCTTTTATTTTGCCAAAGCTGCCGGTTCCTCACTTTCAAAATCTAAGTAAGTTTCTTGTTTCTTACAATGCTATACATGGGTTTTCAAATACAATCAATTTGAAAACACTGCTTTTCCCTAAGTTTGCTTGAATTCATTGAGTTCTTTGCTTTACAAAACCAAAAGAGGAACTTGTTTCCTTGGCTGATTTGCATGTGTATTCATTTACAGTCAACTCTAGACCTTGGTTTCACCTAACTCTCTATGAATGAGTAGTTACTTCAAGTTTCAAAGGTAAGGTAGATTCTTGTTTCTTTGGCTCCTATCCACTTGATTTCACTCACATGTCAACACACAGTTTTACCTAAGTCTATGCCAATGCAGTGGTTTCTTCACTTTACAAAACTAAATAAGATTTTTATTTTATTTGATGCTATGACTGTGTTTTCATTTAAATTCATGTTCAATACCCTGGTGTCCCGTAACAGGCTGTGAATGCAGCAGACAATTCAAGTTTGAAAATTAAGTGAGAAACTTGGTTGTTTGGCTGCTATGTGCTTGTTTTCACTCATTATCAATGTAAAAACACTGCTTTTACCTAAAACTTTGCCAAATAACTTGTTTCTGCAGTTTTCAAATTTAAGCAATATACTCATTACTTTGGCAGCTATGTACGTGTTTTCAATTACAATGAATGTCAAAACACTGCTTTTACTATGTCAAAGCTGCCCGTTCCTCACTTTGGAAATCTAAGTAATAGTCTTGTTTCTTACAATGCTATACATGTGTTTTCAATTACAATCAGCTTGAAAACACTGAATTTCCTTAATTTGGCTAATTGAATTGAGTTCTTCGCTTTAGAAAACCAAAAACAAACTTGTTTTATTGGCTGATTTGCATATGTATTCATTTACAAACAATTTCAAGACACTGGTTTCACGTAACTTTGTGAATGCAGTAGTTACTTCAAGTTTGAAAGGCAAGTAAGATTCTGGTTTGTTTGGCTGCTATGCCCTTGCTTTCTCTCAGATGTCAACATACAGCTTTTGCCTAAGGCTAAGCCAATACAATGGTTTCTTCACTTTACAATACTAAATAAGATTTGTCTTTTATTTGCTGCTATGCCTGTGCTTAAACTTAAATTCATCTTCAAAACCCTGTTTTCCTGTAACAATCTGTGAAGGCAGCAATTAATTCAACTTTGAATGTTAAGAAAAAGATACTTGTTTGTTTCATTGCTATGTGCTTGCTGTCACTCATTATCCAAGTAGAAACCCTGCTTTTACCAAATACTATACCAAAACACTGGATCCTTCAGTTTTCAATACATAGCAATATACTCATACACTGACAGCCATTCGATTGTTTTCACTTACAACAAATGTCAAAACACTGCTTTTACTATGCCAAAGCTGACAGTCCTTCACATTGGAAATCTAAGTAAGATTCTTGTTTCTTACAATGCTATACATGTGTTTTCAAGTACAATCACCTTGAAAATACTGCTTTTCCCTAACGTTGGCTGAAACCATTGAATTTTGCTTTTGAAAATCAAAAAAGAAACTTTTTCATTGGCTGATTTGCATGTGTATTCATTTACAATCAACTTCAATACACTGGTTTCACCTAACTCACAGTGAATGCTGTAGGTACTTCAAGTTTGAAAGGTAAGTAAGATTCTTGTTTGTTTGGCTGCCATGCCCTTGCTTTCACTCACATGTCAACACACAGATTTTACCCAAGGCTAAGCCAAAGCAGTGGTTTCTTCACTTTACAAAACTAAATAAGATTTGTCTTTTATTTGCTGCTATTCCTGTGTTTTCACGTAAATTCATCTTCAAAACAATGGTTTTCCCTAAAAGGCTGTGAATGCAGCAGTTATTTCAACTTTGAAAATTACGTAAGATTCTTGTTTGTTTGGCAGCTATGCACTTGCTTTCATTCATTATCAATATAAAAACACTGCTTTTACCTAATACTATGCCAAAACACTGGTTTCTTCATTTTTCAAAAGTAAGCAATGTTCTTGTTACATTGGCAGCTATTCACATTTTTCCCCTTAAAACGAATGACCAACAAATCATTTTACTCTCCAAAAGCTGCCGGTTCCCCACATTTGAATCCTAAGTAAGATTCTTGTTTCTTACACTGCTAAGCCTGTGTTTCCAATTACAATCAACTTGAAAACACTGCTTTTCCTGAACTCTGTTTGAATGCAGTGAGTTATATGCTTCAGAAAACCAGAAAGGAAACTTGTTTCACTGGCTGATTTGCATGGGTATTCACTTAAAATTAATTTCAAGGCACTGGTGTCCCCTAACACCCTGTGAATGCAGTAGTTACTTCAAGTTGAAAGGTAAGTAAGATTCTTGTTTATTTGGCTACAATGCCCTTGCATTCACTCACATGTAAACACACAACTTTTACCTAAGGTAAGCCAATGCAGTTTTTTCTTTACTTTACAAAACTAAATAAGTTTTTCTTTTATTTGCTGCTGTGCCTGTGTTGTCACTTAATTTCATCTTCAAAACAACTGGTTTCCTATAACTGGCTGTGAATTCAGTAGTTAATTAAACTTTGAAAGTTAAATGAGATACTTGTTTTTCTGGTTGCTATGCACTTGATTTCACTCATTATCAATGCAAAAACACTGCTTTTACCAAATACTATGACAAAACACTGGTTTCTTTAGTTTTCAAAACTAAGCAATATATTCATTACATTGGCAGCTATGCTATTGTTTTCACTTACAAGGAATGACCAACCACTCCTTTTACTCTCCAAAAGCTGCCGGTCCTCACATTTGAAACCTAAGTATGTTTCTTGTTTCTTACAGTGCTAATCCTGTGTTTCCAATTACAATCTAGTTGAAAACACTGCTTGTCCTGAATGCTTTTTGAATGCAGTGTGTTCTTTGCTTCAGAAAACCATAAAGGAAAATTGTTTTAATGGCTGATTTGCATGGGTATTAACTTTAAATTAATTTCAAAGCACTGGTCTAACTTAACACTATTTAAATGAAGTAGTTACTTCAAATTGAAAGGTAAGTAATATTCTTTTTTATTTGGCTGCAATGCCCTTGCTTTCACTCACATGTCAACACACAGCTTTTCCCTAATGCTAAGTTAAGGCAATGGTTTCTTCACTTTTCAAAACTAAATAAGATTGGTCTTTTATTTCCTGCTCTGCCTGTGTTTTCATTTAAATTCGTCTTCATAACACTGGTTTCCCATAACAGGATGTGAATGCAGCAGTTAATTCAACTTTGAAAGTTATGTAAGATACTTTTTTTTGGCTGCTATGCACTTGCTTTCACTCATTATCAATGTAAAAACACTGCTTTTACCTAATATTATGCTAAAACACTGGTTTCTACAGTTTTCAAAACTAAGCAATATACTCATTACATTGGCAGCTATGCACTTGTTTTCACTTGCAATTAATGTCAAAACACTGCTTTTACTATGCCAAAGCTGCCTCTTCATAGCTTTTGAAATCTAAGTAAGATTCTTGTTTCTTAAAATGCTATACATGTGTTTTCAATTACAATCAACTTGAAAACACTGATTTTCCCTAACGTTGGCTAAATGCATTGAGTTCTTAGCTTTATAAAACAAAAAAAGAAAATTGTTTCATTGGATGATTTGCATATGTATTCATTTTCAAACAACTTGAAGACACTGGTTTCGCCTAAGTCTCTGTGAATGCAGTAGTTAGTTCAAATTTTAAAGGTAAGTAAGATCATTTGTTTGTCTGCTATGCCTTGGTTTCACTGACATGTCAACACACAGCTTTTACATAAGCCTAAGCCAATGCAGTGGTTTCTTCACTTTACAAACTAAATAAGATTTGTCTTTTATTTGCTGCTATGCCTGTGTTTTCACTTAAATTCATCTTCAAAACACCCGTTTCCCATAACAGGCTATGAATGCAGCAGTTAATTAAACTTTGAAAGTTAAGTAAGACAATTGTTTATTTGGCTGCTATGCATTTGCTTTCACTCATTATCAATGTAAAAACACTGTTTTTACCTAGTATTATGCCAAAACACTGGGTTCTTCAGTTTTCAAAACTAAGCAATATACTCATTACATTGGCAGCTATGCACTTGTTTTCTCTTAAAATGAAGGGCAAAACACTGCTTTTACTATGCAAAAGCTGCTGGTTCCTCGCTTCCAAAATCTATTAAGATTCTTCTTTCTTACAATATATACATGGGTTTTCAATTACATTCAACTTGAAAACCCTGCTTCTCCCTAACTTTCGCTGAATGCATTGACTTCTTTGCTTTAGAAAACCAAAAAAGTAACTTGTTTCATCGGGTGATTTGCATGTGTATTCATTTACAATGAACTTCAACACACTGATTTCTCTTAACTCACAGTGAATGCAGTATTTACTTCAAGTTTGGAAGGTAAGTAAGATTCTTGTTTGTTTGGCTGCTATGCATTTGCTTTCACTCACATGTCAACACACAGATTTTACCTAATGCTAAGCCAATGCAGTGGTTACATCGCTTTACAAAACTGAATAAGATTTGTCTTTTATTTGCTGCTATGACTGTGTTTTCACTTAAAATCATCATCAAAACCCTGGTTTCCCGTATCAGGCTGTGAATGCAGCAGTTAATTAAACTTTGAAAGGTAAGTAAGATACTTGATTGTTTGTCTGCTATGCGCTTGCTTTCATTCATTATCAATCTAAAAATACTGCTTTTACCTAATACTATGCCAAAACACTGGTTTAATCAGTTTTCAAATCTAAGAAATATACGACTTACATTGGCAGCTATTCACTTTTTTCGCTTACAACCAATGACCAAAAATAGCTTTTATTCTGATAAATCTGGAATTTCCTCACTTTTGAAAGTTTAGATTCTTGTTTCTTACACTGCTAAGCATGTGTATTCAATTACAATCAACTTGAAAACACTACTTTTCCTGAACGCTGGTTGAATGCAGTGAGTTTTTTTGGTTCAGAATACCGAAAAGGAAACTTATTCATTGCCTGATTTTCATGGGTATTCACTTAAAATCAATTTCAAGGCATGCATTTCACCTCAAACTCTCTGAATGCAGTAGTTACTTCAAGTTTGAAAGTTAAGTAAGATTCTTGTTTGTTTCCCTGCTATGCCCCTGCTTTCACTCACATGTCAACACACAGCTTTTACCTAAGGTAAGCCAATGCAATTGTTTCTTTACTTTACAAAACTAAGTAAGATTTGTCTTTTATTTGCTGCTATGCCTGTGTTTTAACTTAAATTCATCTTCAAAACACTGGTTTTCCATAACAGGCTGTGAAGGCAGCAGTTAATTAAACTTTGAAAGTTAAACAAGATACTTCTCTGACTGGGTGGTATGCGCTTGCTTTCACTCATTATCAATGTAAAAACACTGCTTTTACCTAATACTATGCGAAAACACTGGTTTCT
>JAQZBX010031524.1:9388-26377 GCA_029593785.1 Cabassous unicinctus | reverse complement strand
CGCAGCACTTCTTGCTGTGGAAGGGGAAAGTTCTGCTAGTTTGAATACAGGTTCTCAAATGTCAGCATCATTTGCATTACCTGGGGACTTGTTAGAAATGCAAACTCTCCGGCCCCAGCCCGGATGGCTGAAGCAGGAACTCAGAGGGGAGCCCAGAGCTCTGCGTTTTGACAAGCCCTCCAGGTGATGCTGGTGCACGTGCAAATTGGAGAACCGTAAGCTCGAGCAGTGCCTGGCGAGCGCTGGGTCTTGGTTTTGGCTCCAATGTCCGTGAGGAAATGGGCGTTTGGTGAGTCTTATTACTCAGTTGTGGTCCAGGGGCCAGGAGTTTCCACCTCCCTGGGGGGAATTGTTAGGCTGTGTAAATCCTAAGATTCTGCATTTCTATTGGATCAGGATTTGCGTTTTAACAAGATCCTGGGAGGGTCTTTGCACTCTTTCTCTTTCCCTTTACTCTCCCTCCTTTCCTTCTTCTCCCCTCCCCTCCTGCTTCTCTTCTCCCCGCTTTCCGCTCTTTTTCACTGACACTCTGTGTTGCACACACGCCGCTGCGAAGGAGGAAAAGCACCAAAGAACGAACTTGAAACCTAGCGAAGGAGACAGACCTATAACACAGTACCGTGTGTGCTCGAGCTATAGTGGCCCGTTGGTGGCAGAAGGGACCGCGGCCAAAGCCTCACCAAGATGGTGGCTGTTGAGTAACAACCAGAAGTAACAACGACAAGGTTTTCTCTCCTTCCTTCCTTCTCCTGCCATCTGTTGCTCCTTTCCCACTTCACCTGTCTTTTGACCCTCTTCGTCTGTGGACAGTTAATTCCCACAATTCAGTGCCCCCAAGATGTTTTAGGATCCAAAATATTTATCAGTGGTTCTCAAAGTGTGATCTCTGGACCAGCAGCAGCAACCTCACCTGGGTACCTGTTAGAAAGACAAATTCTCAGACCCACTCGAGACCAGCTGAACCTGAAACTGTTTTTAACTAGCCCTATAGTCACACCTCTATAGGCAGAGAAGGCTTCTCATGCACATTAAAGCTTGAGATGGTGGCAGAAATTGTTGCCTGCTCAAGCCCTTGGTGCCCATCCTCCTTTCTAATAGATCCAGAGAGTGCCCAAGTTTCAAGTGACAATGTGCTCAGAAACAGTAGGTCCTTCCCTGGCCCGGGAGAAGTAATTATGATCTGTCTAAACCATGAGGATTCCATTCTTCTTTGACAATGAGTAGTCATAGCAAGTCAGGGCTCCAAGCAACAGATGGCACAGTTAAAATAAGATGATTTAAGGAGGGTTTATTGGAAGTAGACTATAGAGGAGTCCAAGGAAGAGAGTGGGAAACCCAGACTGGTAACCACAGGCTGCTGCCTCCCTTAGGTCAAAGGTGTCAGGAGACTCATAATAGAATCCAGAACAGGGGATTCAAATAGGGTGGACCCCTTCAGAGGAGCAGTGACCTTTGGTCAAAGTCTATAGATGGCCTGAGGTCAAACCCCCTTTCCCTCAATCCCTATCACTCTCTTCTTTCCCTCTGACTTCCTTTAGGGATCCCCCATTGGCTGAAACCAAGCAGCCAAGGTACATGGGAACCCACAAAGCAATCAGTCCTGATCTACACATGTTGTTGAAGAGCAGAGCATGGATCGGGGGTGGGGGGTGGCAAACAGACAATATCCAGCTCATTGGTCTAGGGGTGGGCAGCTGCCCCAAGTCTGGCCAATGAGATGCATGGTAAAGTCAGCAGGGTACTTCTGGGAAAGATTTTCTAACCCTGATAAAGAGTGGCTGTTATAGGAAAAAGGCCCCACCCCTCCCTCCCTATTGGGAAGCTGTTTGGATGATGTACTTCTTGGACTTCTGCAGCTACCTTGTGACCATGAGGAAATATGAAGAGCATTACAAAGAACCTTGGCACCACTGAGTCACTAAAAAGCCTTGGAACCACCTACCTCCAGAATGCTTGTTGAGTAAGCCATAAATGTCCCTATAGTTTAAGCTTTTAAGGATTGAGTGTTCTCTATTCTGCCAAAATTCACCTGTGTGTGATGGAAAACCTATGCAGTTGCCTTTATGAAAAGCAGTGGTGGAATTAATGGACTAGTCAAATTCAGTTTCATTTATCCCCTTGGAATAAAGAGTTCCCTTTCTTCTCCTTTGAATAGGGCAAATGGGTTCTGGAAGGCAATAGGGGATGAATATTGGAGGGAGTATCACTGGGTGTTTGGGAAGGGAAACGTCAGGGAAAGGGTGTGACAGCAAGGCTGAGCGAGCAAGAGCCAGATCCCTGGTCTGCTCAAATGCACTCTACCTCCCCAGTCCAGGGAAGGAGGCCTTGAAAACCCAAAAGTTTAAGTCAATGGAGTCTCACCCCCAAACCACTGTACATTTTCCTTGAGGTCCATGGGTCCTGGGCATCAAATGCTTTGGCTGAGCCTCACCTATAGTTCTTAGATTTGGTGGGGCACTCAGCCCTTGTACTAGTTTACTATTGCTGTGTAACAAACTACCACAAACCAAGGGTCTTAACACAACACACGTTTATTATCTCGAAGTCTCTGTGGTAGGAATCTGGGTAGTCAGCTGGGGCCTCTGCTCAGGGTCTCGCCAGGTTGAAATAAGGTGTTGGTTGGGGCTGTGAGTCTCATACGAGGCTGTTCCAAGCTCACTAGTTGTTGGCAGAGTTCATTTTTCTTGCCGCTATGGAACTGAGGACTCCATTTTCCAGCAAGCTCTTGGCTGGGGACCACTTTCCACCCCAAAGGCACCTACAGCTCCTTGTCACCCACAGAGGCAGCTCCTCACATGGGTGTTTGCTTTCAATGCCAGCAGGATCACGTCCCTCTGACTTCTACACTCCCGTCCTGTTTACTCTGATGAGTGTTAGCTACTGTTCTGTCGTCAAGGGAGTGGCTATCCCATCCCCATGTGCCCTATCATAGAACCTAATCAGGGTGCGATGTGGAGGGGACTCCTAGGGCATGTAGCCCAGGGGCCAGGAAGCCTCAGGGCCATGTTGGAATTCTGCTCACCACACCCTTCAATCAGTTTTAGAAAATATACTACTTTGAAATGTTTTATCCATTTGTTTTTAAGAAGATAAACTAATTTACAAATCAAATCCAACACACACATACATACTTAGGTATGAACCAAAGAATTTACTGGTTAAGCTTTGGAGGTAAAAGCTAGTAACAGATGAAAAAGAAAGTGACTATAAGGACTGAACTGTCAATAAGGCTTTTTATTCCTCTTGCATTTTTTTATATTTAAGACGTACCTAGGGAGAGTATTGTTTCTTTGCTATTTCCTAGGGAAGGTTGAGCATCAATTAAAAAAAAATCTAGAGTGAAGGTGAACATAGGGCTTAAGGTCATGGGCTTTGGTTTACATGGACTTCAGCTGAGGTCCTAGATCTATCACTTCCCGACTGCAGGGCCTTAGGGAGAAAATGGAGGAAGGAGGAGGGAAAGGAAAGAGGAGAGCAACAGAAGGTGGATATGAAAAACCTGTGCTAGGAAGAATCTATAGGACTATATACAGCATGCAAACAACGCATGTTTTTATCATGACAGGATAATTCTACAGATGCAGAAACATTTACATTTCTCCTCCCCACACCTGGCCCATCCAAGGGAAACCTTTCATTTCTAGTTACTTGTCCCCCAGCTCCACCAACCCACCCTACTGCACTACCACCTGGTTATTTCAGCCTGAAATTTGGCTTCCATCCCCGCTGCCTAGATGCTAGAACGCTCTAATGCTAGACACCCATGCTCCTCCTTCCTCACGCGTTCCAGCCTCTGCTCAAACCCCAGCTCCTCAGAGAGGCCCGTCCTGCCCCCTGGCCTGCAAATGCAGCCCTCTACCTTCTCCTTAGCAGTTTTCATTATCCTTCACAGCTGTTGCCACTACTTGACAGTACATTCTTCTTTAATTTGTTTACTTATTATCTGGCTTTTCTAGCTAGGATGTAACTTCTATAGAAACAGAGGTTTGCTCTGTTCTGTTTGGAGCAGTAGTTCCCACTTATGAATCACTAGCATCAGCACACCACCTGGGAACTTGTTAGAAATGTGAATTATTGGGCTCCGCCTAAGACCAATTAAATCAGAAACTGTGGACCCAGGAATCCCTCCAGAGGACTCTGATATATCCTATAGTTTGAGAACCACAGAGCTAATGCCATACCCTTAGGTCCTACGTTTGTGCTCAGCTTATAGCAAGTGCTCAGAAAAATTGTTGATTACGTGAATGAAATTCAGAGCTAGTCTTATACTCTTATGCTGCAAAATTAGAGGACAGCCAAAGAGGAACTGGATATGAGACCCAAAGGAGGCAAAACATAAATAAATAAATAAAAGGACTGAGATTAAGCTTCAAAGAATTGCTATAAAACAAGAAGAGAAGGGATAGAAGAAGCAAGATTTGCCAGAAATAAGAAGAGAGTTTTGGAGAGTTTTAAAAAGAGGCCCACTGAAAAATATAAGATACCGGGAATAAGTGGAGGAAAATGTCACTGTACATACACGACAACAGATCTTACAGTGATGAAAGACATAATGCCAAAAACTTTTTAAAAATATTTTTCATTATATTTTATTCCAAATTTATTTATTGATTCTTATTTTGTGTATTTAATTTCTTATCTTTAAAACTCATTATTTCATTTTCTTATTGTATTCAGTTATTTTGTTGGCTTCATTTTTGAAGAAGTTTTGGATCACAGAAGGGTTACAACTATGACAGGAGAATATTGGTGTGGGGTATCAGTGATAGGGGATACATGGGAGGAGGTTCACCTGGGGCTACATATAAGGCATATAAATGTGTTCAAATATTCATGGGGCATTGTCACGGTGGGTGGAGATTCACACAATAATCGAAAGAATATCAAATCCCCATGTTGGCTTCATTTTTGAAGTTTTGGATCACAGAAAGGTTAAAACTGTAACAGGGGAGGATCATTGGTGTGGGGATGTCAGTGATGGGGGATGCATGGGAGGAGGTTCACCTGGGGCATACATATAAGGCATATAAATATGTTCAAGTGCTTATTGGGCATTTCCATGGTGGGTGGAGGTTCACACAATAACCGAAAGAATATTGAATTACCATCCTGGGGAGCTCTGCCACATTCTCTAATGGAACAGCAAGAATCCCCTGAGTACAGGGGCAATGACTAGTGAAGGAGGTTGGTCCATTGTTGGGCCCTTGATATTGATGACTGTACTTATGAACCTTTAATTTTAAATTGAAACTTAGTCTGGTATTATAGGGTGCCTAAGAGTTACCTCCTGAGATCCTCCTTTTTGCTCAAATGTGGCCTCTCTCTAAGCCGAACTCAGCATATAAATGCATTACCTTCCCCCCAGTATGGGACATGACTCCCGGGGATGAGCCTCCTTGGCACCGAGGGATTACTACCAAGCACCAACTAGCAATGCAACTGGAGAAAGACCTTGACCAAAAGGAGGAAAAGGTAAAGACACATGAGTTTATATGGCTAAGGGACTTCAAAGTGAGTTGGGAGGTCATTCCAGAGGTTACACTTATGCACGTCTCAGCAGGATCTCATTGACCACCAAAGTAAAGACTACCTCAAATAGCAGGGCTCCTGAGGGCTCTGGAGACATCCACACACTATAGTCAGGGCATATAGCTCAGGAGTTTGGTGCCTTGCCAGTAGGCTCTACTTTGGAATTTATGCTCCCCAGTGTGACAGAGTTGAACTCAGCTGTGGTTTCCCTACATATGGTTTCCCTACTGTTCTATTTGAACCTATAATTAGTACTAGAGTTGATACATGTATGTCCAAAAGACTTAAATCTTTGGGTTGTCCGTGTAGCCAGCTGGGTCCTGAATCTCAATAGAGTTGCAACACCTACTCTCTAGTTCATTGGACTCACCCAGGACAGCTAACAAGGAGATGATGATGGACAATGACCATCCCAAGGAACAGAGAGAGTCTGCACCTGCAAGCGAGATAGTCCCTATGGGATCGAAGCACCCTCTCAATTAGAGGTGGAATGGGCATCCTCATCCCAGAATCCTAAGGATTGGGGAATGAACTATGGACTAAAGTAGACTTACTGGTATTCTACTACAGACTTATTGTGATTCTAGCAATTAAAGAACCTATATCATTGATGTGGAGGCAGTGGCCACTGGAGGTTCTGAGGGGAGGGAGAGGGAAAAACAGGTGAAACATGGGACCATTTTCAGGACTTGGGAATTGTCCTGAATGACATTGCAACAAGAGATACAGACCATTATATATCTTGCCATAACCTACAATATTGTGCAGGAGAGACTGTAAACTACAATGTAAACTATAATTCATGCTTAGTGGCAATGCTCCAAAATGTGTTCATCAATTATAGCGAATGTACCACGCTAATGAAGGACGTTGTTAATGTGGGGAAAATGTGGGAGGGGTAAGGAGTGGGGCATATGGGAATCCCCTATGATTTTTATGTAACATTTATGTACTCTAAAGTTTCTTTAAAATTAATTAATTGAAAAAAAGAGAGACCCAGAAGTAGCTGAGTTCTGTGAGAACAGTGAATGAGAAATTGAGGGTAGAATTTTAAAGAGTGTTGCTGTGATTCTACACTGCCTCATTGCTGTTGGAGAGAACTAAGTAAAGATCTTGAGTTCTGGTGAAATTACTGTGTTTTTGGAGGCAGATTGTGTTTCTTGTACTGTGACCACTTCCTGGGACTGAACCACATGGGTCATGACTTAGTAGGGATACAGTGTATTATTTCAACTGTCATCGCCATCATCACCATCATCATCATAAATTATAAGAATCCAACCCATATTTGAGTCCTGTGATACTCTGTCTTGTGGTGAAAGAGCTTGGACTTTGCGTCACATGTACCTGATGTCCAGTCCCTGGAATCTTGCTTACTGGCTGTGCCCGTGGACACCTGACTTGAATTCTCTGAGCACAGGAGGGAAATGATGCCTGCCCTGATGAGTTAACGTGAGGATTAGCTGTGTGTACTACATCTGAGCACAAAGGCTCATTGGTGCCACTCAATAAATACCCTTCCCCTTTTCCTCTTTCCCCATTTTCCTTTTTGTTAAAGTTTCAACAAGGCTCCCAAACAAATTTCAGGGATTATACAACTAATAAGATTAAAAAGCCCGAATTTGAGTGCCATCTCACCCAAAAATACAGGAGTGATGGACGTTGTCATAACTGTGCCAAGCTTCAAGCTGAATGATTTGAGAGCAAATGAGACGAGTCAGACATTGTGGCGCTAATCACTTGGATAAGCTTGAAAGATGAGAGTGAGCAGATTTTCAGAAAAGTCCAGCCAGGCAACTCCCAAAGAAACAGGATGAGTGTCTGGCAATCGCTGAGCTTTCCTCTGACCTTTGCCTGTTTGCCTTTGGCAGGTGTGGAACTGCGAGGCCAATGAGGCTTGCCCGGTGATGGGCTGCTCCAGCTGGGAGTGTGGTGCATCTCCACACAGGGTCACTGAGGGCTTTGAGTAATCATTTTCTCAGGTCACTGTGGTCACTGGGGATGGAGGTGGCAGAGGTCTCCAGCCTGCACCTGGTCTAGATTGATAGTGATGAAAAAGCAATCCTGCTGGTGAGAAGGCCAGGGGACAGGAGCACTGAAAGCAAAACCAAGTGGCTGAGACCATGAGGTCATCTGGTGTATAAAGTAGATATAGCTACCATTTATTGAAGGCTAGCCATGTGCCAAGCACTGTGCCATGTGCTCCTTTTCCCATGAGGAAACTGAGTCTCAGAGGGATTGGAACTTACCTAAGGGCACCAAGTTTGGCCATGTGGCACCAGGATGCAAGTCTAGAGTTCCTTCCACTATGTGAAGCTAAGAACTGGCCTAGAAGATGGCAATGATATGGCTTAGTTACTCCCAGACACGTTAGAAAACAGGAAGACTTGAGCAAGAGGCAGGCTGTGCCTTAAATTTTGGTGTAAGCTTAGGAATTGATCTACTCTCTCTGAGCCTTTGTCTTACCTGTAAATTGATACAATATTGTCTTTGCTTCGCAAAGTACCGCATAAGCAATTGGGAAGTGCTTTGCTTCTTCTCGGGTCCTATTGCAAGTCTTTTTAACAGTCACTATGAAACAGGCTGTCAGTTTTCTGCCATCCACAGAAGGAGCAGGGCTTTGGAACAGACAGATACCAGCTCTGCTACTTTTTTCATTAAACCTCAGTTTCCTCATCTATAAAATGGGGATAATAGCTCTAGGTTGTGGGGATTAAATTAAGTCACGTAGCATAGTGCTTAGTAGACACTCAATAGATGGTGGCTCTAGTTTCATCATTACTGCAAAAGAGGAGGGAAAAAACAATTGCCTCTAACCATGGATGCTGAAATCTGTAAGAAATGCAGCTTGACTTTCCTGGGCAGCAGGGTTGGCAGTAGAAGCCTCTTGTCTTCCAGAAAGGGAAATGTGTGGGATAATAGAGAAAGCACTAAACTCTCTTATCAAAGAACACTAGCATCTGATCGTGTGCTTCTCTTGGCCACAGTTTTCTCATTTGTCAAAGAAGTTTTAGTTCAATGACACCTAAAGTGTGGTCTGTGGAGTATTGGTTCCCAAGGATGGGAAGAAGAGTCTTAAGAATTAAAGTGGTCTTGATCCAATTAGTTTGCAAAAAGATATGCTAAGCAAATTAAACAGATTTCTTTTTATTGTGGGACTTCTCAGAGCCTTTGTTGTGCCGATGTGTGTGGCAGATGGGGTCTAAGAGGCAATGTTTCCCAAATGGTTTGAAAGGCACTTTGGAAATATTTTACTCCATCCTTCCTGAAGCTCTTCTAGACCTGAAATTCTAATATTTGGGTCATGGGATGATGGGTTCTTTAGAGATTAGTAACACAAATTTTCTAGTTATGGATTAAGTCTATTGATAAGGCAAAGCTTCTTTGCCTTTTATCTTTGGAATTACATACAAGTTATTCAGTTATTCTTCCCTCTTTTCAACTGGGTATACAAATTCAATTGGATCACTTGCTCCTGTGGATTTAAAAGGATTTTTGCACTTAAATATAGAATTAAGGAGAAAGTAGTGGTTATATTCTGAGTCACTGATAAAACACGATTACAAACCAACCACAAAGCAAGCCCAGTCTTGTGCTAAGAAATGTTGAGGCAACAGTATGGCAGTCAGAATTATTTGAAGCCCTTAGAAATAGCTATGACAACAAAGGTCTCCAAATTTTGCTTTTTGTTTTAGTATGATCTTTATTCATGATATTCTTAAACAATAAAATAACTGAACAGAAAAATGATGACTACTAAAGTGCTTACCAAGAGCTTGATACTATTCTACCTGCTTTACTTGCATTATCCCATCACTTCCATCCTTATGAAACAGATTCTATTATTTTACTCCTTTTTACAGGCAAGGAAATAGAGACAGAGTAAGATGATTCCTTGAAGTTACGCAGTTAATAAAGAAGGGTCTAAATCCTGTCTTCACCAATCCCTAGCCATGTGGCATTACCAAAGTGGGTTCTCTGCTTTATGCCTAGTTAGCTCCCTTGCAAAAATGGAGTAATAGTAATAGCATCTAAAGAACAGGCTTGTGATAAGAATTAAATGAGATAGCGCATGTGCTGACTGCAGAATGCTGCCTGGCCCACAGTAAGCGCTCCATGTATGTTTGCATAATTTGTCACTGTTGTTGTTCTGTGTGGCCATGTGTGTTACAAGGGTGTTATTCTTTCCCAGAAGAAGGTGCTTTTTATCTAAAATGTAAATGTGATTGTGTGTATGTGGGATAAGGGATAAAAATTATGCTGTTTCTCAGTGAATTAAAACTTCTCTAAAGGTTTTGTGTGGACCAAAAATCTGGAATAAACTCATCCTGCAGTGTGGGGCAGTGGGAACAGTCTCAGAGCAGTGGTGCAAGTGTAAAGCACAGCAGCCACTTTGGAGAATTTGGCAGGATCTAATAAAGTCGAGGCAATGCATCCCGGTAACCTAGCAATTGCACGATACCCCGGAGAAACGCATACACACGTGCACCAGGAGACGTGGGCAGGCATGCTGGTGGCAGGAGGGTTTGAAATAGTAGAAAATGGAAACAAACTGAAGTTCCAGCAACCAGAAAATGGGTAAATAAATTGGGATATGGTCATTCAATGGAATATAATACTGAAGTTAGAGTAAATGAATTGGAGCTGTATGTATCAGCAAGGTAATATCTCAAAAGCATGATGTTGAATAAAAAGCAAATTGCAGAAAGACATATACATAATAAAACCTACAAACAATACTGTATATTGATTATGAATATGTTCATACATAGCAAGAGTGCAAAACATGCTTGGACATAATGAATTCCAAATTCAGGAATCCAAGGGAGCTTTAATTTCTGGTAAGGGAGGAAGGGGAATGGGTTTGCTGAAAAGAAATCAGGGCAATTCTCTCTATATGTGTTATTTCTTATAAAAGTATTGGGGCATGAATGGCAAAAGCTAAGATATCTGTATGCTTGAAATATTTCATAGTTTAAAAAAAAACCGTATTCTGTCTTCTTTCTCTCTCCTTTTTTTCTCTTTGTTTTATAGTTTCATTGAGTCTTCATCTCATCAACTTTAGCACCTTATGCTTCGGCATGTTTATTTCAGGATGACATTTTTTCCTGCTACAAACTTCCTGTAAAAGGTTGTAGATTTATAGATTTCAATTCCAACTGCTATAACTTGTTTTCTGCTGGGTTTGGATTTGAGGTCATAAAGTACATGCTGGAGCCCAGTTGAGTTAATTATTTAATAAGGCTTCCTCTTGTCTGTGTAAGCTGCGTGAGCTCTCCTGAATAGTCAATTCATTTGCACCCTGTGGCCTGCAGAGGGACAGTGCCAGGAAGGTAAGATAGCTTCTGAGGACAAGAAAGCTCGGTGAATATCACCCCTCCCTGTCACCTCTCGGGGTTTCTCCTGTTTAGCTAATCATTGGTGTGGATAGGACTTATCGAGGAAATAAGGTGGCTGCAGAGTCATTTCTGACCTTAAGGAGAGGTTCAGAGAGGACAGAGAGGTTGTGACTTTCTGGTTAAAGTGCAAGTTCAACCAAGGAGGAGGTGAGGTGGACAATGGGGCAGGATGAGGCATTGGGTTCATAGAGGAGATCAGTGTCATTGGGGGCAAATTCTGTGCACATGTGTGTAAGTGAAGCAGGGCATTAAAATATACACATTAAATCTAAAGCAAATAACTTTTCATGTAATATCCTATAAGTTCCCAACTCAACATACCTGTAAAATGTTGAGCCATGAACTAACACCTGAACAGTGAAATAACTCATGAAAGACAGGGAAGGCTTTTGCCTCCCTTAAAGAGCTCATCTTCCAAGGAAGTCAGATAAAAACTTAAAGCAATTCTTCCCTGTAGTTGGCTTTGTTTGTTTCACACACACACACACACATACACACACTTTTTTTCCCCTTTTGGCTTATTCATTTTGTTTCTTGTAGGAAATTGAGAAAGAGTCTTGTTACTGGAGTTACTGGAGCCACTGTGGCAAGAGCTTTCTTAATTAACTGGTGCTAGCTGTGTGGTCAGAGGTCCTCCCCATCTCTCTTTGTTTCCTGGTCAGTTGGTTCTGATGAGATGAGAAACTGGTCCAGGAGCTCCTGCAGGGAACGCCATTTCCCACTTCAGAACAGAAGGGGTGGACTGTAGCTGTCAAGCACATGGGCTTGGATGCTGACAGATGTGGATTCAAATTGTGTAATTTGATACAAGATATTCCCCTGAGTGATAATGTTTCTGGCATATAATGAATGCACAAGATTTATTAACTTATTCATTTCATTTTTAAAGCAGGTCTTCTACTCACCTCTCCAGTGGAAACAGCAGCCCTGGTGTATTAGTTTTCTGGCTGCTCAAACAAATATCATGCAATGGCTTGGCTTAAGCAACAGGAATATATTGGCTTACATTTTGAGGCTAGGAAAAGTCCAAAATCAAGGAGCCAGCAAGGCGATGCTTTTTCTCCAAAGACTGTGACATTCTGTGGCTGGTTGCCAGCATCCTTGGCCCTTGGCTATTCTGTCTCATGGCAATGCATCTGGTCACAACTTTTCCTTTCTCTTTTTGGGTCTCCCTGACTGCCAGCTTCTGGCTGCTCCCTGTGGCTTCTTCTTCCAGGATTTCCTTAGCTTTAGGGACTTCAGCTATTTAGGATTAAGGCCCACCCTCATTCAGGTTGGGCACACCTTAACTAATAACATCTTCAAAGGTCCTGTTTACAAATGGGTTCACTCCCACGGGACCAGGGGTTGGGACCCGAACATGCCTTTTTTGAGGGACATGATTCAATACCCAACCCCTGTCATCATGATTTTTAAAAAATCTAATTTTCTTCCCTTTTTGAATTGGTAATATAGACACATGGTTGAAAAGTGACTAAAGGCTCTGCAGTTCATGTATAATCATTGAGATCAGAGACAACGAGAAAGGACAAATTCCAGTTTATCTTGCAGGTCTCATGTTGTGCTTGGTCTCTCCTGCTTCACGCCCATCTTTTCCTCCTGATTGCCAGCTCTGCTGACTTCAGGCCCAGCACCGGAGGCAGAAGCAACAACTACAAAGGCTGCTTATTCAGCCTCCAAAATCATGCAAGGTCTAATCCCAGAATAAATCCCTTTTTCTACATCACTCTTCATGGCTCTGCTTTCCTGAACAAACTGAATGATACAGACTGAATTTGAGTATTTGTCACCCTTGGAGCTTCTTGAAATGCTCTGTGTTTTAGGGGGAAAAATTAAATTACTTTTAGGTTAATTTATAAAGAGATTTGATGACTCCTTAGCTATTCTGGTATCAATGATGTTCACCAAAACATACGGAAGAGTTTTCAACTGAATGAACATGGTTCTCGTCCAGTTTTATAGATGTTTGATGAGGAAGCAGGTTTTTGTATGCTTGTTTACCTAAGAGGACTATAAGAAAATGCCCCTGATTCGATTTTGCAATATGTGAACTGAATGACTTCACAGTGAGTCTTGGAGGTGAGGAAGTTCGACCGGCAATCATTGGCAGACCCCTGCTTCTATGTTTGGAAACTGTGACCTTTAAATGAGTTCCTAAGATTAAAGTTTGTTCCAGTTTGAACCTAGTCTAAAAGATATTCTAGATTTGTGGATTTATGAGAAGAAGAGATGTGGAAGAAGAAGATAAGTGGCCACTTGAAGTCTGAACCATGGCGACAGGAAGAGGAGGTCACTGGGTTTTGTGGCCTTTGAGCACAAGCTTCATGGTCAAGTGGACCTGGGTTCAAATCGCAACTGCAGTATGTAATTGCTGTGTAACTGGAAGCAATGTATAGCATGTCTCTGAGTCTGTTTCCTCGCTTAAAGCATGGGGTGGTAATTACCATCTGAGTGTCTCTGAAGGTCCAATGGGAAAATATGCAAAGGACTTGGCACAGTGCCTGGCCCCAGGGCAGTGCTTGAGAGACTGTCTGGGTTAGAATTCTGACTTTGACATTGACCAGCTGTGCCACTTGGGCAAGTTAGTGAGCTTTTCTGTGCCTCGGTTTTCTCTCCTGTAAAATGGGGCTGGAAATAGCAACTATCTAATAATGTTTTCATGAACATTAAATGAGTAAATAGTAAATATTAAGCAGCATGGTTGGCATGGCACACATCGAATTCAACACTTAACTGTGTGACCTTGGGAAAATTACTAACATCTGTTAGGGGTTGAATTGAATTCCTCAAAAGATGTGTTCAAGGGCTAACCCCCGGTCCTGTGAATATGAATTTATTTATAAATAAGATCCTTGAAGATGTTTCTAGTTAAGATGAGTCCATACTGGATTAGAGTGAGTCCTAATCTAACATGACTAATGTCTTTATAAGGAGAGGAAATTTGGACACAAATAGAAGGGCAGAGACAGAGAGAGAGGAAAATGGCCATGTGATGATGGAGGTAGACATTGAGTTATGCCACAAGCCAAGGAACATTATGGATTGTCAGCCACCGCCAGAGCTCTACTGACTTCAGTAGGAGTGTGGCCCTGACGACATCTTGATTCGAACTTCTAGCCTCTTGAACTGTGAGACAATACATTTCTGTTTTAGCCAACTGTCTGTGGCACTTTGTTAGAGCAGCCCTGACAAACGAGGGCAACTTCTCTGGGTCTCAGTATTTCAGCTTCTCAGCCGTCTCATAGAGCTCTTGCAAGGATTAAATGCCATCATGCATGTAAAACAGTTGACAGAACCTAGAACATAATAACTGCTCAGTCAATATTAGTTATTACTATGGCTACCCTTATTAGGATGTAGCAACCATATTCAAAGCTCTGAGCCATGTATATTGCGTGCCTCATTGTTTTTAATTATCACAACTATCCTGTTGGGTGAGTTTTACCCTATTCCCGTTTTATGGCTAAACAAACTGAGACATTAAGACTTTTTAGATTCTCACAACCATCCTGTTGGGTAAGTTTTACCCTATTCCTGTTTTATGGAGAAATAAACTGAGACATCAAGAGGCTACGACCATCTATCTGCCATGCTCAACTTTCTGACTGGGGAGCTGAGTTTCTTACCTCTCTCCTATTCTTCCTCCCCATTATTTTCTTAAGACTATTCCTGGATGAATGGAGCAGCCCACTCCTCTGGGACTAATATTTCTCTCCCTGAGAATTGATAAATGGTAGGTTTGAGTTGTTCTCTCTTCTCAGTTTCTGGAGTGGGGACATCGGGTGCTGTCTCCTAGGGACACACTTAAAAGCCATAAAGACATTGGGAGGGTGCAGTGTATTGGAGGTAAGATGGGTTTTGGGGGTCCCAGATATTTCAGTTCCTCTGAGGTTCAGTTACTTTGCAGTAACAGTGGAACTCCTGAGGGGCGTCTCAAGGGGAATACAGAAAAGCCTACCCTTTGGTATTCATGAAGAAAGACCTTACTAAATACCTGCTTTTTAATAATGGAGAGTAACCATATAAAAAGTAGGGAAGCCTTGTCATAGAGGTTACTATTAAAAATGTACTGAGGATGTTTCTTGCTAATAGGTGGGGAAATGAAACAAAATCTAATGAAGGAGTAATTTTTCTCTTAGTATTCCTGCTAAGTGAAAGACAAATAGATGCTGGAGACATTGAGTGATATTGATTACTGAGGCCAAATATTTCAATGAGTTAGATGAGTGGTTCTCAACTAGGGGAAGTTTTGCCACCCAGGGAACATGTGGCAATATCTGGAAATATTTTGGATTGTTACAATGGGTGAGGCGGCCGGTGCTACTGGCATCTAGTGGGTAGAGGCCAGGGATGCTGCTAATTGCCCTTTAAAGCACAAGATGCCCCACAACAAAACATAAGCAGTCCAAAATGTACAGTGCCACGGCTGAGAAGCCCTGAGTTAGGTCAAGTGTCAGGCAGTGGCCACCAAATGCTGACAGCTAAAGGTAACCCTTCTGTGTTTAGACAGAACTAACACGATTGAACACTTACATCACATTTATTGTGGGCCAACTAATGTTTTCAGTGTTTTACACATAAATGAACTCATGTCATCTTCAAGCAACCTTAAAGGGAAGCAACAATTACCCCCACATCACGGATAAGGAGGTAAAGCAACATGTCCAAGGTCACCTGGCTTGTGAGCAGCATACCTTGGCGTCAAACCCAGGCAGTCTGGCTCCAGGTCTGTGTCCTTAACCTCGACGTGAAAAAGCAGCCGACCTACTCCGCCATTAGAAACTCAGAAAAAACAGTTGCATCTCTGTTAAACCAGGGGTTGCAAACTGAATTGCTTACAGCAATGTTGACGGCTCTCCAGGATCTCTGTGTTCTTGTCTTCATGGGCCACTTCCTCCAATTGAAAAATAAGAGATTATATTTAACAGCTGCATTGGTGTAAAGACAATCCAGGCTGGAGTCATTTTTTATATATTCATTATCGTTATATTCATTTCTTCCTGATTTTAAAATAAATTAAAATTAAAACATCATTGTGGACTTCTAAAAGTACGGTGGCCCCAGGCACTGTGCCTAGTGGAGACTTTGGTCCTGGTGGCATTGGGCCTGGCCATCAGGACCACAATGGTTGAAGCTAAGCAAGTATAAAGGTAAGGAGATGTGGCAGGGGTTCCGGCAACCTGGAGAAGCCTTTCTGGAGGGGGCAGTTACTGCTCAGCTCCAGTCCGTTGTTGGGGTGGGGAGACAAATTCCAATTTTTGAAAAGAAGCTGGAAATCCAAAAGTCCCTTTGAATTAACTTACCATTTCTACAAGCACTATGCTAAAAAATAAATCAAGAAAAAAGGAAAAAAGGAAAAGAAAAGGAAAGGGAAAAAACATCACTATTTGGCTAAGTGAATGGGCTTTAGAGTCAGACATGCCTGATTTCCAGCGTTGGCTGGACCACTTACTAGGCACATATCTTGAACAATGGACTTCTTTTGTCTAAACCTTATCGGTAAAATGGGAATGACTCTAGAATGCTGTGATGTGTGTGTTTATTTTGAACTGGATTTGCATCTTATTAAAGTACAATGGCATTTCATATCCATATAGAAACATATAGATCAGATTCCAGTGCCTTCCGGAGAGGCGCCAGCGGGTGAAGGAGTGAGTCAGGGCCCCTGTGGTGGGCAGGCGAGCCCAGACCCACGACAAGGGGTGGCCGCTGTCACTGTCAGGGGATATGGGCCCACGTCAATACAGCTTCTAATCTGAAGAGTGGCCAAATGTCCAGATTTTATGTGAAATGTCCCATGTTTTTCAAATGTTAGTTATGGGTTATATCATTTTTAAAAAAATTTTTTTTAATTTTTTTATCTTTTTATTTGTAAAATGATATATAAATACATATGCATATATGTGCATTTGTTTACATAAATGTTATTTGTTATATATATATATACATTTTATAAAGGTGCCTAGATTACCCAAATATTACTCAGAAACTACAGGGATTCCCATGCTCCCCACCGCCCACACCCCCAAAAACACCCCACACAACCATTCCCCATCTGTGT
>JAQZBX010031523.1:0-26258 GCA_029593785.1 Cabassous unicinctus | reverse complement strand
TTACTTTTGCTTATCTGTTTCTACTGTAAATATTCATTATTATGCCTTTAAAGCATGTCTATACTTTAGATACATTAAGGCCTAGAAATCTTAGGTAGCTTATGGACAGAAACATAGCCAAGAAGTGGTATAGTTGGACCTACAACCCAGACATCCCCAAATTGCCTCTTAGCATAGGTTTACTCTTTCTTCAATTCACCGGGGTCCTACTCCAGAAATGCTGGTATCAGTGTCTTTCTGGTCAAGTGCTAGTTTTTGAAATGTTAGAAAGTGTGTCTCTCCCTGCCTAACAGTGATAACTGGATGATGCTTGGGTAAAAAGGATTATCATGGGATGATAATGAATTGGAGGTATGGGTAGGTGGGCAGAAATCTAACTGTTCTTGTACATGTAATTAATCTGAAATGAAGGCTTTGTGTAGAGCCAATCTAGGGAGGAGAACTCTTTCTCACAGTCTTCAGATATTTTCTGATATTAAGAAAGATTTGCTATTAGCGAATTTAAAGTCATTTCCCCACATGGTCCTCAGTAGCATGATGACAGATTAGTAAGGCTATCATTAATCTAGTGTTTCACTGGTTGTGAAAAGCCACTGGATTTTTAGGAGAATGAATATAACAGTTGCTTTTATTTTAGTTTTATTAAATTGAATTTTACTATTTTTCATTTCTTTATTTCATCAGCATATATTTCTATCATGCCCTTTCTCATTACTCTACACAAAATTTTAACCTTGGTTCAGAACATTCCCAAGATATCTCCTCATAAAAACACAATAAAGAACAAATTAAAAGTAAACAGAATATAAAAGAGGACTAAGTATCCAGGAAACCAAATCTATTCTCAAACTGTTAAACCCATTGAAAATAATCCCTCAAATCCAGCATAACCCTGCACTATACCATAATCAGGGCAATGGGATCAAAGCTTGTCCTTTTTAAGGCTAGGACCTAAACATTATTTGAGTCAATGTGGACCCAGGGAGTTAAAGAGACACAAAGGAAAGGCAGGGCAAAGTCAGAATGTAATGCTGAGTCAAGAACTTAAATATCACCTACTACTTTGAACTCTTCCTCTTGCCCTAACTTTCCTATTGTTATTTCTCTATATCCCCTTAGTTCACCTCCCTCATTTTACCAGTGTCCTTGACCAGACTTGTTTCAGCTTCTGCCACTGCTATTGCCTATGAATCTATAAACACTAATCATTTGGTACCTTTCTAACACATCCATAACATCCTTCCATTCACGAATAACTGAAGACAGAGCAGGACTGGTCTTACATGGACCACGTTTAAAGAAAAATATTTGTAAAACTCTCAGCTCTCTTATAAACCATTTAAAACATACCTGGGAGATTTCAAAAGCATCATGTTTTTTCTCAGGCCTAAAAAACTGCCAGCACTAAATTCCTTATTAAATTATCCTAGGTTTTTCTTGCTAGAAAAGAATGACTTAAAGAACAATTTGTTGCTTATTGTATCAAGATCTATTGGCCATTGGCTAAATCATTGCCTGGTCATTGAAAAACTCCAAACCTCTTTCTCTCTTTCTTTGCCTTTAACCATCTAAGCTTAGGCAAAACCTCAGTAATATGTTCACTGATATCCATGAGCCCGATGCACCAGCTATTTTTATATCACACTGAGTTTGTGTTTTAAAACAAGACTATACTGCAGTGGTAGCATAGCAGTTACAAGTGTGAGTTTTCAATTTTATAAGCCTAGGCTTAAATCTGGACTCAGTCTTGTACTAGTTATGTGGGTCTAGTAAGTCACTTAACCTCTAAGCCAGGAATCCTCTTTCATAAAATGGGGATGATAACTGTTTTTATATTGTGTAATTATTACTAGAAATTTGTTGGATAAATGTGAAAAACTGAGCTCTGTGCCAGCACATATATTGTATGTACTCATTTAATTGTTGTTTAATGCTATTATGAACAGCAGGTCAGGAAGAAATATGACTGAAGGATTGGGGATGAAGGGTGGTGGCTTCTTGAAAGCTCTGGGGATGATGGAAATGGTGGGCAAGTGCTTATTTAAAGACTATTCACCTTATTGACTCACCCAGACCTGCAGACAAACATCTTAACCTAACATTAGGGTAGAGAGACCAGAAGAATGGCCCCAAACTCATCTGTATGTCTCTACAAAGGTTCTGAACTTCTTTGGACATACACCATCCTATATTTTTCCATAATCATCATAGGACCTGTTCATTCAATTTCATAATGCAGTTTGTGAAAGATCATAACATGTTTACAAAAACAAACTGAAAAAAAAATGTGATTACTGAGTTGCATTTGGATTTCCATATTTGAGTTTTGGGGGTCATTTCTGTGGAAAAATGTGCACTAAGTTTAGGAGAGTGAAACAATAAAAATGTTTACCATGACCAAAGGAATACTGATTATAAGTAGTTGACCATGTGATTAGTCATTCACACCCTGACAATCAATTAGCTTTTTTTTTTCTTTAAAGGCAGAATTGTTCAGAAAAATCCAAAATCAAATCAGAGTTTTTCTAATGGTATTCCTGGAAGAAAGCATTTCAAGAAGAAATCTTCCAAAAGTACAATCTTTCTCAGTTCTGCTGATAAAACAAAAATAAGGATATGTAAAGAGGATTTGCTTCTTCCTTATGAAATCTCTCGTTTGATACTCCCAAAGGAAATAAAATCTGCCTTATTTCTATGCCCACCTGCACTGAACTTTAGAGTTGGTATATATGTATTGAAGAACCTTAAGTTCATTTTCCCTCTGGGATGGATTCAGCATATGGTCTGCTCCTAAGGCAAACATTTATTTAAACTTTAAGTCTAAAAGGAATTCTTCCATTTTATTTCTAGTTTTGCTTGCTTTGATCCTGAAAGTAATTAACTTTCAGTGGCAGCTAATTATAAGTAAAGAGAAATCAGAGTCTATATGGTTGTTTGTTTGGTGTAGGCTTGGCAAAGTGTTTTTTAATTGGAAAGCCTTTTTGCTGTATGCATTTCAATTCATTTTGCACTGTATTTATTATCCAGGATTCATATTATAACCGTGACCTTTCATCTAATGACAGAATCTCACACAGAGAAAAATAATTATTTTAACAAAAAGACACTAGCTATGAAGGAGAAATGAGAAAGTCTGGGAGGGAGTAGAATATGACACAAGCAAAGTCACGACTAAACCCACTTCCTGCCCTTCATCATCACAGTCCCACGAAAACTGTCTTGTGTCAAATGATATATGCTTCTATATTTGCAATGGGAAATCCTCTTCCCTGTGTGTATTTCAGACAGAAATAAGTCCCAGAAAAATAATTTGGGAAAGGAGACATAGGTGAAGATAATTGAGGGGAGAGGTGCTATTTACTGTTCTAAGTTAACACCAAACATCAGGATTATGGAAGAATCTGGAAATTAATGAGCTGCCAGCCAAATGACCCATACCACAGCCTCCATTTCCCTGAAAATGGCCCTCATAAAACTCACCAACACATTTTGTCACCAACTCCTTCCTTTTAAAAGAAAAAACAGGCATCCTTTTTAATATGTATTATCTGTTTGAAAAAAATATGTTGCAATGGTTTTCTAAATAAAATAAAAATAATTATTTGAATATTAGAGGGGACTTAAAGTCTCTATTTCTGTGAGAGGTCTCTATGCTTCATAGGCTCTCGAGACAATTCTGTACCCAATTCAAAGGAATCAGCACCACAGAACAGGAGCCCTCCACACACTGACCAGGGAGGGATTTCTACCTGCCTGCTCTTTAGCAACTGTAAGAACTAGTGCCACAAAGATAGTCTAAGGAACATGTTATCCATCTCCTTCCCCAGGTTTGTATCAAGTTAGAGCATCCAAAAGCAATATACCTAGACATCAGTAGCTTAGGCCCATGCAGAAAGTCACCTGTGAATTATAGTAATAGATTTCGCTTTAATCAAGGGCCATCTCCCCATTTCTTACAAAATTATTGATAAAGGAAATAGCCTCTATGTTTTGCAATACCAACATTAAAATTTTATTTCAGAATATAGTATAAGGAAAAATGTTGCTTCTCTTGAAGAACTGACATGCTTTCTTTTATTAATAACATGCATTCGTAATCTGCTGTATTTACCTTAATTGCCTCTTCTGCTAGGAAGCTCACAGCTAAGATCATTATACAATCACAATAACTAAGTGATCCTTGATGAATTGTTTATTTACTTATGCCCAGTTTTGTGGATGGATTTAAGTTTTCTAGTTGTATTTGCATAGATTTTAAAGTGTAGATTCCATCCCCAATTTTTGGAGATGTAAATAGTTTTTTAATACTCAAAATTCTCCTGAGAATTTAACGAAATGGAAATATTTCCAATTCTTGGAATTTCAAAGATACATATTTAAATATGCTACTACCACTCTACCCCTACTTTTAAGGAATATATTATTAAAATAAGTTTCAGATCATTAGCTGTGAGAGAAAGTACAATGTTTTACACAAACTGAAAGTGATTAAAATGTCGTACTAATGAGGCAACGATCACGTGTTATAAGCCCCTGTGTGGGCCACGCTGTAATGGAGTTTATATAGTTAGCTATTTTGTCAATGTGGCTTAACTAAAGATTGAGTGGGGTAGTGTCCATAGTTCAGCACATACCTATCTGTTCTGCTGAAGCATCACTTATATTAACTTCATATACCAAAGTTAATTTATATAATTCTGTTTTAGAAAATACAAGAAACTTCCTTGTCAAGGTTTCATAGCTCTTTAAAAATTCACTACCCACACTCAGCTGTCTTCAGAACTACCTCATTTCCAACCTGTCTTCTTCCATCTCTAGCCTTTCTGAACCTTCTTTAAAAGTCAATCCTAGACATCCTGGAAGGCCATTTTAGGTCCGATACCATCACAGATGCTTATAGAAAGCCCTGCTGATGAGTCATTTTACTCTGATTTGCTCTAGCCTCCCATTGTGCTAAACTGTTGAGAGAGAAACTGCAGACTAGCTATGACCATTCATTCCAGTAGAACTGAGAGATGTTTTCTCAAAAAGCACTATTTTTCTCCACAACAGAACACTGAAAGTTGCTTTACATTTAATCTTTTAAGAATCTGTCATGCATGGGTTTCAAACTCTACCATAATTTCCAATAATTAATTCTATGTGTTTTGGGGCCCCAATATTCTATCCTCAAACATGCAGAATAACCTACTTCTGGGATTTGATAAACATCTCTCTGTTCAACTTACTAATATTAATATATTTGATACTGTTTATACATATTTTTCATCTTCACTGTTTTTTCATTATATTTTCCCTTTGCATTTCAGTTTGGGAAGTTTCTTTGGACCTATATTCAAGCTCAGTAATTCTTTTCTCATCCATGTCCAGTCTACCAATATGCTCATCAAAGATATTCTTCATTTCTCTTATAATGTTTTTGATTTCTTGTATTTCCTTTTGATTCTTTGAACTTCCAAATTCAGATTTTCCATCTGTTTTTGCATGTTGTCTACATGTTACATTAGAAGATTTAGCATATGAATCATTGCTAGTTTAAACTCACTATCTGATAATTCCACCACCTGTGTCATACCTGAGTCTGGTTTTTCTTGCTTTTTGGCATGCTTTGTAATTTTTTGTTGAAAGCTGGACATGTTGTATTGGGTAATAAGAACTGAGGTAAATATCGTTCTAGTGTGAAGATTTTTGTTTCACACTAAATCTAAGAGATGAGCTTGGTTTAATGTTTTTGCAGGTATAGGTGCCAGAGGTTTCAAATATCTATAGTGCCCTCATTTTTGTCTTCCTCAGAGTCTGTTTTACAGCTCTTTCAGGTGTAATCCACTATTATTTTACTGGAGCTCTGTTGGTGGTAAGGCATGGGGGGGGGAGCATTCTATATCTTCCACATAAATCTCAGTATTTTAATGGGCCTTTGCCTCTGACCTATGACCTTCACAAGTGTTTCTTGTTGTATAGCCCCGATCTCTTTCACCCTTCAGGTAAGACAGAAAGGCTGGAGGGGCCTCCAGAGAGAGAAATACTCTTTACCCAGAGCTCTGGGACAAGGCTCTGGTAAAATATTTTGCCCTGAAAAATAGACCTTTGTTATGGAGAAGGTACTGGGCTGGGAGTATTGCACTAGGATTACATTTTCCTCATCCCAGCAGAACCATAAAGGGATCTTCCTGATCTTCACAGTGACAATTTGATGGGTTTCCTGGGGATAAAGTCCATGAAAGAGGACTCTTAAGAGTGTGGCCCCTAAGAGTTCCTCATTCTCAAGCAAGTCTACACCCAGATTTTAGCAATTCATCAAAATTACCATTTAAGTTTTCCTACCAGTATATGGCTCTAACAGCTTCTGTTCCAGGCAAGCAAATTCCAGTTGTGATCCCTGGATCCACCTTTCTCTCCAGACATTTTTATTTTTTAAAGTTTTTATTTATTTATTTATTATTTATTTATTTATTCTCTCTAGACTTTTGAGTGGAGATTTGCTTTGCAACCTCAGTTATCTATTTTTTGCATCCAAGAAAAGCAATGGATTTTCTGTTTCTCCTGTTTTTTCCTGTTATAAAGACAGTAATGGTGACTTTCTGGCTCTTCCTGAGTCAGGTTTGTAACTTACCATATGCTCATGTGTCCATGACTTTGAAAAGGTTCCGGGGTGAGATTCATGTCAAATTCAAGTCTGTCTCTCAGGAAATTTTGTTGCTTTCTAAAGCATATGATAAAAACTGTGCCACTCCTACGAACTCCTTATAAATGGATCTAGAACCTGAATGAGAGGTGGGCAAGGGACAAAAGATCCTTTGACACCAGAGAGGGGTATGTGTTTGTGCCCAACAGATACTTAAAAGGAGAAACATGCATTCAATAGGCTTTAGCTCTCTGATTTTTCTTAACTGTTTTTAATTTTCTTAGCTGTTTTATTGCTGTTCTATGTTATTTTAGTCTCTTCATTTTTTAAATTCTCTTTTTCAAAAAGTATTGTTGCCTCATCTCATGATTTGAATATTTTCTATCTTTTATGATTAAAAGTCCACACATACACTTAAATGGTGTGTTGGTTTGAGTCTTTTGTGTGGACCCCAGAAAACTGTGTTCTTAAATAGGCCTGTTCCTGTGGGCGTGGATCCTTTGATTAGAATGGATTAAGTTGGGGTCCCTGAATTGGATTGCTTCAGTGAGGGGTGACCCAGGGTGGGTCTTGGTCCTCTTGCTGGAGTCCTTTATAAATGGAGGACTAAAAGTAGAGATACAGAGACACAGAAAAAGAGCCCCCAGAGAAGGAAGGAGGAGTCCTGGAGCCCAGGGGCTGGAATCAGTGGAGCACAGACGCATGGAAAGAGGTCCCCAAGAGGCCAGGCCCTTAGAGCAGCTCAGAGCTGAAGAGAGAAGACCTGAGAAGAGGGGAGAGACGAGGGAATCGGCATTTTGCCCTGCCATGTGCCAGATGGCCTACAGCTCCAACTTGGTGAGAGAGCATCTCCTGATGATGCCTTGATTTGGACACTTTCATGGCCTCAGAACTGTAAGCTTTTAACCTAATAAATTCCCATTATAAAAGCCAACCCATTTCTGGTATATTGCATTGGCAGCCATGGCAAACTAAAATAAATGGTTTGTTTATTATATATTTTCAAATTTGTGATATTTTATTTGGATTTATGTATAAAAATGTCTTCCGGAAATTCATTCTTCATTCTTTATTCATTAGTCAAGAATACAGTGCAAAACATGATTTAAAGTGCTTTGGGGAATGAAAAGAAGAATTTTCAAGCAGAATCTTTATTGCTAATATGTTTTAAGAATCCTTTATCTAATAAGAAATTGAAAAATATGTATTTTTAGTATTGCAATGTTACCTTTCTTTTCAAAAATGCATTGTGTAGTGTCTTAACTAAAGAAAATATTAGTGCAGTAAATAAGGTTTAACCTTATTAACCTAACCTTTACAGTATTAATATTGGTATAATTTTCCTATGTCCAAAAGAACACTGCATTTTTAAAAAAGAAAAACTAAGAGATTACCTGAAAATTGTAATCTAGATCTAAGGGAATAAATGGTCATTCAGCAAGTCTTTGGCTATTTAGAGCCCTCAATGAACTACGTACCTTAGCTTCATCTAGGACAATAATGTTCAAAGACAATATAATAATGCCTAATTTCACCCAACCGGACTGCTAGAATCTAGAAGTAACCACTCTCTAGGTAGACCTACAGCATCCTTAGGAATCTGTTAACAGCTTAATTCTCTAAATAGTGGTAGTTTATGAGGATGATCTTAACTTTTTAATTAATTTCTTGGCTTCTCAGCATTCATTCACCCTAGTTCAAGGACCAGCCTTTTGGGGATTCACTATTTTTCAATTTTGTTCCTGAGTTTGGATGGGCTCTACCTACTCTCTGATACTAGGGATAAAGCACACAACATAGACCTAAGTCAATCAGTCCATTTTATTCCCCTTCGAGAAAAGTTTAGAACAAATCAGAGCCAAAGAGATACAATGAGTCTCTAGATGGGACTTCCATTAAAGTGATGCTCATTTTCTTTTTTTCCATGGATTTGAAACTGAGTTTATAGAAACCAAGAAGTCAACTCAGTAGTGACACATTTGAAAGGTTGAAATACAGTAACTAAGTCCTAATGAAGTTATTCCATCATTTGTATAAAGCTGTACCTATAGCCAGAGTTACCTCTAGATTGTTTTATCTATATGATCCCATAAATCTTTTTATTTGAACAAGTTTGTGTTGAATTTTCTGTTACTTGCAACAGAAATGATACTGGAAGAAACTAAATGATACTGGAAGAAAACTGGAGGGGAACTGAAGATCTTGATCTTGGTTAAACCACAAAACAATTATATAAGGATGAAAGAGACCTAAATAACAGAGTGAGTATTCCAGTTAATTCTTGATTTTTCTACTCAATGTTACTTTTAAAGAGTTGCATGCAGAAGTGTACATATTGTCTGGTGATTTGTTTTTAAGTGAGTTATTGGAAATAATTATTTCAAAATATATGCGACTTGACGAAATGACAATATGCAATAGAAATGCCATGAGCTAGCATCTAAATGTTAATGCTTATGTTTCCTTTTAAAAGATAACTCGAGAAAAAAAAGATTGAGAATTGAAATTTCTCTTATTCTGCTCCTTGTGGTCCCAACTAAATCTCCTTTCATTTCCTTGTTATTTTGTTTTGATGTCATCAAATGAATGTTCAACCTCGTGAGAGAAGCTTTTGAAATGGTCTCATGGAACAGCACAGATTATGATTCTAGTATAAGTGTAATTATGTACAACACAGCAGTGAAACCAAGGACACAAAATAAAATAGCTGACAACACTAAGAAGTCATAATTTCAGCTTATTATACACACTTTCATCTTAAGGAAGATGAATCAAAATTCCTTGCAACTTGCATCATCTCTCAATATGAAGGACTGCAATATACAAAGCTAAATTTGTGGTTCTTTAAATGGACCATGAAGTTAATTCCAGCAGATGAAGACTGTGGTGCCAATATTCTTCCTTCTGAACCATTAAACAGACTGGTCTTATGAACTTTTACTTCTCATTTTCATTGTTACTTTTCACATTTCCCTCACCAGCTTTGTCGTGAACTATTTAAGAAAAGATTTATTTATCTAACAACACTGGAATGATATTCACCTACTGGATTCTAAAATCTGATGCTCAAAAATGCAAGCTCCTTTGACCCTCCAAACCAATCATGTACCATCGATAATCTTTGAGCAGCCAAAGTTCAATGCTTGGGAAAAGCTGAGCAGTCTTCTTCTAAGATAGGGCACAACATCAGACTCTCAATTTTCTAGGAAGTTTTAAGAATGTCTCTCTGAAACCCCAAAGTAGCAAGGATCCATCAAAGTATCAAACAGAAAATTGTCACTCCACTCATGGCTGAGTGTTTTTTACTGTTGATGGACAAAAGCCAAGAAATATGTTGATGTCTAAATGCTGCTTGAAAATGGAAAAAAAAAAAAGATAATCTCTTTGAATCCTGGAAAATGAAGCTACATTACAGAAGAGACTTACCATTTCTCTAATGGTCATTCTGGCAAGATTTAGAAAGCAGCAGGACTTACCTGAAAGAAAGGAAAAAAGAAATTAAAATAATAAGAAAGGGTAATAGTGTTTAATATATTCTAAGATGACAAGAAGTTCTCCCAGTCCATCTACACAGGGGTAAAGTCAGTAAAGGAAAGAAGGTGGAAAATAAAATTATTTTAGCTGCTATTACCTTTATGCAATCCAAGAATCGGGCATTTATTTTATGTAGTCGGGCATTTATTTTATGTAACCTATGTAACAGAGTCCTCTATACTAGTATAAATCTCAATGAAATTAGAAATGGAGCTTCTGAACTGCTTCTCAGAGGAAGATGTAGTTCACAAATGATAACTGCAGAAACTACGTACTTTCAATAGCCACTGAGACTCTGGTCCCTTAAAGAGTTTTCTAGCTTCAAACTAACCGGGCTGTTAAATGTCCTCAAAGAGCCATATCAGGATTCAGACCTGTCACATTTTTCCGTTTTGTTGATGTTTAAAATATGTTTGGCTTCCTTATTGATTTTCAAGTACGATACCATCAAGTGGAGCAAGACATGTAGTTTGTAATGTCAAATGTTTTATTCTAATGTTATCTCTTGGGCACTGAGAAATTTAAAGAACAAACAGCCTCATATGTTTCATAATGTTAAAAATACTAACTTACTGAGCATGAACCATAAATATTATCAAATGCTCTTAAAACTCAGCCAAATGCGGATGGCAGTGAAAGAAAACAGCTCCCTGTGAGCTTGGAGTGCTCATTCTAGGAGTTCTTGTGTCACTTGAAAGCAGATCTTTCTGGTCTCTTACCGCTGAGAAAGGCTACACAAGTAGGCACCTACCTATCTGCTGACAGGATACGTTTATTCCCAGAGTAGAGGGAGGGAGCAAAAGGAACAAGGAACTGAGTTCCATCTCTAATGACATTATATAATGCAAGGCCTGTTTATGGAAGCTTTACTATTAAATAGGTGGAATTTCTTACACAACTAGCCAACTTTTGCAAACTTTGTCCTATCTTTGGCAGGGAGACTAAGGCAACCTAGCAAAACTTCCATAGGCATTGAATTTCTATGTTCTCTTCCACTTCCTCCTTCCAGAGGGACTTACCACATCCTTAATTCTCTCTTCTACTGGGCAAAGAAGGAACAGAGGTATCAGTAAGGCAGGTAGAATAATTACAGGGTACATTTTCATTGTTTCTTTAAACTGGCTTAAATTTCTAGGCTTTGAGGGAAAAAAATGTATGCTCATCTTTCACATGACTTCATATTAACATGGTAACTGGTACAAATAGCTAATACACCCCCTCCCCCCCTTTTTTTCTTCCATTAAGGGCCTATTTGTCTGAACCAGAGAATCAGTCTTAATAAAAAGGCACAAAATCCTCAAGTGTTATTTTTTCAATCCCAAGAAAAATATGCATTACCAATGCATAAATCAAAGCTCAGGAAATAGCAAAATGCACTACATAAATGAATGTATGGCATAAATAACTAAGATAGAACCTAGGATTGTAGATATTTAATCTTCTAGTAATTGAACATGCACACACACAAACACACACAAGGTCTTTCATTTACTCCTGGGAATTTTTTTATGATGTTAAATCCCAAGAATGTTTTAAAAAGTACTTCAGCATGATTATTATTATTATTATTATTTACCCACTACATAGAATTTTCACACATATATTTTTTTGGTCAAAGTAAGCCATTTGACATTTTCTATAGTAAGTCTATAGAGCAGAACTTCAGCCACCCTTGCCACCTTACAGGAACTGACTACAGAAATCTCTTTAGTTTCATTAAATCATGCTTATGCAATAATAGGTCCTGTTACTCGAGGTTAGTGACTAAGAAGTGCACTACACAAGATCTATTCCCATAATTATCTCTCTATGAAACCATTAACCAATGATACTTTTTTTCAGTCTATATTACAGAAAGTCCATTGTATTGCTGACAACAACATGCAGTTTTTCTGTTGGTGAGCAAGGGCTTTGCCTGCTGGGAAATGGCTAGATCATAAGCAGAAGCCAAAATCAGAGCCATGGGCAACAATTTTTTTTCACTTCATAAAAATGAATTATTTTATTTACTAATGTGTCTTATAAGCCTGGTGCTTAAAACAATGGTTATTTCAATGGTTCAACCTTGAAACATATATGTATATATTGTTTCAATATTTAATTGTTCCACATATTTTTTGGGGGGAAGAGAAGCAGCCTGTCCTTTTATACTATTTTATAAACACATAATATCAGATGTTTATTTCTATGCCTCGGACTATAAAAATAATTACTCATCTTAGGCCAGTAGGGGAAGGTTTATTTCCAAGGCTGGGCTAAACCTCTGCTAATAATTATTGCAGAAATGGATTTTTTTTCCAAATGATAATTTTATGATGGAAAATATAATCTCTCTCATAGGCTACGGCTATCCTGAATATTTTACATTTTAGTGCTGAAAATCAGCTAGTGCACACCATAGTAATCATCATAAATGACCAATTTTTTAAAGAGTGGCCACCTTAACTGATCATTAATTCCCTAATCAATTGACACAAGCCAATATTAATGTTATTTAAGGAATAGCATCAGTCCTTGGGGTTTATTAGGGGCTGCCCTGGGGAATTAATTAGGCAGATTCCTTGAATTCTATTTGATCTTTCAACTCCCTTAGGCACCAGTTAGGTTCCCGCCTGACTGCTTTGTGTTCTTATCAAGTACATCGTGGGACAGTAGTCTACCCTGTATACAATTTCAGTGCCATCACACCTCCCCTAAAGGTCTTTAACAATTCTTTGTTACCCACTTGATGAAGTAAAACCTCTGCTCTGTGGATTGTTAAGATCTCTCTCTAGATCTATGACCCTTAAATGCATCCATCTCTCCTATGTGTCTGATCTATGCCCTCCAACCCACACAGGTTAACTTACACACCCACATAATCATCCCTTTCTTGCAGCCAGTTTTTTTTTTTTTCTCAAGTATTGCCCTATGCTCATCCCTTTCCTCTCAGCCTTTCTGCATCCCTTTGTCTCATTTTAAATTTAATTCTTACCCTTCTTCTCTAAAGGTGCTATTGGCATAGCCAGTCCCCAATACATATCAGCTACCAACCCCCATCCCTCCACTCCCATCGCTTCGGCTTTGTGGTGGTTTGAAGCTGTATGTACCCTAGAAAAACATGTTCTTAAATTTAATTCATTCCTGTGGGTGTGAACCATTGTAAGAAGAACTTTTTGATGAGGTTACTTCAGTTAAGGTGGGTGTGGCTTAATCCTATTACTGGAGTCCTTTATAAATAGAATGAATTCATACACAGAGAGAGAGAAAGCCACAGGAAGCAAGAAGCTCAAATTAATGAAGCCTGTTTGGAAGAGAAGGGAGATATCAGGAGATGCTATCATGTGCCTTGCTGTGTGACAGAAGACCCAAGGATTAACAGCAGCCAGCCCCAGAATGCCACAGTCTTCAGGGAGAAAAGCTTACCTTGATAATGCCTTGATTTGGACTTTCTTTTAGCCTCAAAACTGTAAGCTAATAAATTCCTGTTGTTTAAGCTAACACATTTCATGGTATTTGCTTGAGCAGCCCAGGAAACTAAAATAAGCTTTATCACCTGTCACTTCCATCACATCCTCTCCTCTGTTCCTGGTTCACAGAATTACCTGCAGTTCCCAAAATATATCTAGCTCTTTGAAGTCTCCGTGTTTTTGCTTATAACCTTCTTGGAATGCAAAAGTTATGTTTACTCATTTCCCAAAGTTAATTTCGGTATTCATTCTCTATACTCTCTTAGCCTTTGATACCTCAATTATGACCTTCATATTAGCCTCTCACACACCTAGAAAATTACGTAATGCATAAAAAGCATTCAATAAATGTAGCAACTTTTACATCAGGCTTAACTCCCCATTGGATTTTGAGTGACTTAAAAGCAGGAACTATGTCTTACTCATAGTGTCTGGACCGAGGTTGGTATCTGAGACAAGTGGATTATCGGAATGAAGGAAGGGAATACCTATTATAGCTAACAGAGTTTCACTTTTGTTATACTTCAATAAATATCTGCCATTTCTAAATTCTATATCTTTTGAAGGTTGTATCCATGCTTAATTACTTACTTTCCTATGAAATGTGTTCATAATCATTTTGGTCAATAGGCACAGCTATCAAGACACTACAAAGCCAGAATATCCCTGACACTGCTACAGATTTCTAGAGTGAATGCAGGTGTGGATGGCAAAGACATAAAGTTGTCCTGTGTGTCTCTGGCTTCTCACACCCTTTCTGTGCTGACAGTTGAGATAAATCATACAAAAAGCTAACTCTTTACAGTTTCATCTCCAACCCTGTATCTAAATACTAAAATTATCTCAGATAATTTAGAATACTTTATTTTGAATACTTATATTCCAAAACTCTCCACATAACTACCAACATCTTCAGTTTATATTGTACAATGCCACAACAACAAAAACAATCTTTAAATTTTGATACCATGTGCTGTTAAATTTAAATTTCCACTTTAAAATTTGGCCCCAGAATCAAAAACAAAGAAGGAAATGGCTTAAGGTAAAAAAAAAAAAAAAAACCTGCAAAAAGAAATGAGGTGTTTTTTTAGATCTTGATTGCAATAATCAATAAAATTCAAGTGCCATTTAAAAAAAATATTTGTACAAGCTAGCCTCTCTCTCTCTCTCCCCACCCTCTTGCTCTCATACTTTCTCTTTATAGTTCTCTAGCTCTCTATCCCTACCTCTATATCTATGTTTATCTTTGTCTCTACACAATTCAAAACAAGAGGATTCCATCATGCATCAGAATCCATATGCTGCATAATCTGTAATCCAGATTCCACACTTCCTGGCCTTTTCAACTCCAGTGACTTTTACAAGATACCCACAAAACCTCATACAGTGGTCTGAGTTTCATTATGAGGATGGGTCCACCTCCAAGTTCTTGATATTGTGATTTTATCTTTTTTCCCATCTACTCACCTCCTTCTACTCTGCCATCTCTTGAAACTGCTCTCTGCCTTCACTGTAAGCATTACTCCTACAAACGCTGACAATTCTTAGAAGTTTGTCAGCCCTTCTCTGACTTTACTTTCCCACAAACGTTGCTTGTGCCAGGCATGGGACTGTCATTTAGAAATTTTCTTTCTAGTAGCCAAAGTGCGAGACATTTTTTACAATAATTCTCAAAAATATTAATAGGTGTTCTGCAGACCAAAATAAGTTCTGAATAGGTCTTAGATAGATAGTGTTTTTTATTACATTTCTAACTTAGAAATCACTGGTATGTATTAGCCTATTAGGAGAAGTCCTGCAGTAAAGGAGTTAGGTGAATTTTGATTAACTTCTAATTTCCCAAGTTTTTGTGACCATAGTGTCCCCTTTTATCTGATAATGCCTCAGGTAATTTATGGTTTGTGGTGCACAGCTTAGCAAATTATGGCTAACTAGGAAAAAACACTGAATTTAAACTTGGAAAATTGATGATAAGTAGGATAATATTAGCAGCTAATATTAAGTACTCAAAGTATGCCAAGTACTGTTTTCAGTGATTTATATGTATTAACACACTTAATTTCACATAAAACAAATGAAATACTATTATTAGTTCCAGTTGACAAATATAGAAACTAAGACTCGGTGAGATTAAATTTTGCCCAAAGTGACATAGCAGAACTGAGTCGGATTTGATCTCAGGTAATTAGGCTCCAGAGTTTAAGCTTTAGCCACTATACTATTCCACATCTGTTAACTACTAGTTGGATAATCTGAAGCAAGTTGCTTTAATTCTCTAGATCCACGTTCCCATTCATCAGACAGGATGAATGTTAGGTGACATGGCTGTTATAAGAAAATCAGAATTTAACAGAGCCTAATGCAGTGTCTGAAAAATATAGTAGGTATTCAGAATATTTATTAAATAAAAATCAAGAACTCTAGATTTGCTCATCCTCCTGGCTGTATACACAGAACTACTGGTACCTAACATTATCAGAGGAATGAGCAGAAAGCTGTGCTGAATTGCTTCAACTGAAAATTCTTACTCTATAAATTCAACTAGATCCATAAAGCTATTCATTAATCTTTCATTTATCCATGTTGATTGCCTGTTGCAATTCGTACCACTGGCATTTAAACACACTATGCGTTCCTCAAGCCAAGATGGCTCAGTGGATGATTCAAACCTGTCAATTTAGGAGCTACAGGATATCCACATATTCACTGCCTTGCCATTTCACCAAATGTTACTGTCCAGTCTCCATCGTTTTATTGAAGGAAAAGAATTCTTTCATTCCAAAGCTAATATCCAAAGTATACCTCCCACTAAACACCTCCCACTAAAATCCATATCCTCCACTTCATCCAGGATGTGGCTCCATCAATCACTCCACCATCATCTGTTGTATTTTCTCTCTTTCTCCCAGCTCCATCCCTCCCACCCTCCTTCCCTGACTTTCTTCTCTGTCACACTGTTTTGGTTTCCTAGGCTGCTCAAGCAAATATCATGAAATGGGTCCAGTTAAACAATGGGAATTTATTCACTCATGATTTGAGACTGGGAAAAAGTCCAAATCAAGGCATTATCAACACGATGGTTTCTTCCCAAAGTCTGATGTTCTGGGGTTGGCTGCTAGCAATTGTTGGTCCTTAGGTTGACATATGGCAAGGCACATGGTGGCGTTTCCTAATCTTTCCCTTCTCTTCTGTTTCAGTGGTGTGCAGCTTCTGGCTGTTCCCTCTGGCTTTCTATCTCTATGCCTGAATATCATTCCACTTATAAAGGATGCCAGTGATAGAGGTGGGCCACATCTTAACTGAAGTAAGGTCATCAAAGGGTTCTACTTACAATGGGTTCACATTCACAGGAATGGATTAGGTTTAGGAACATGTTTTTCTGGGGTACATGCAGCTTCAAACCACCACACACACATACCACACTCCCATTCCCAAACCATATCCATACTATAAGGGTGCCACCCACCCATGCACCACCTACCCAGCACAGCATGCATGTCCATTTACGCTACCATATCATACCTACTTCTTCTGTATTTCCCCCTTAACATCAAACTTCTCTAGAGAATCTACTTAGCACACCTATTTCCACACCCAAAATTCACCCCTTCAACCATGTGTAACTCAGCTCCAAGTATCTTTTGCCAGCATCTTCCTAATTGACAAACGCAATGGTCTTTGGTCAGTTTTGATTCTCTTTAGCCTCCCTGAACTTTGTTATGCCTACCTCCTTCTTTAAACTCACTCTTCCTCAAGGATCTCTCTGATACTACATTGCTTAGTTTCCTTTTTTTGTCATTTTAGCCAATTCTTATTTCTCTCTCTACTGGGTTTTCCCCTCACCTTGCATTTTTTTTTTTTTTTTTCCGGGAGGTCCCGGGGATCGAACCCAGGTCCCTCCATTTGGGAGATGGATGCCCAACCATTTGAGCCACATCTGTCCCCCTCACCTTGCATTTTAAATGTAGGCTGACCCCTACTGTTCTGACCTCTGACTTCTGTTCTTTTCCCATTACTCTCTCGCTAGGAGATTATCCACTCCATGACTCTCGCAATCCTTTTATATAGACGATGCAAGAATCTACTAAATTATAATTGTGGGGAAAGGAACCATGTCAAATTCCTCTAATTCCCTGGGTATCTGTGTCTAGCACATCATTACACATGATGGGATGTGTATGTGTATATATGTAGTATATATATATATATATATATGGGCAAATTATTTCCTTGAACTAGCATTGTCAAATAATCAAAATGGTGCCTGCAGGCATGGGATATTTATTAACTTCAAATGCTAAAACAAATGCCTGGAAATTTCTGTTCTACCTCTTTGAAGGCTTGGGAGGAGTTCAGGTCTGTGATGGCCTGGGGGTTGAAGGCATTGCAGAGCTGCTCATTGAGATGTGCTAGTAGTTAGAACACCTTCATTCTGTGCAATCCCACTCAGACCAAACTTCCATGCATTCATGCATTTCACTATGGAGGAGGATCAATGCAGTCCCGTCATCCCTGCCTTTCCTGACATTTCCCTAGAGAATGACTCCTGCCGTGGGGCCTCTGCCTCACAATGGGTTCAGCAGACAGTCCAGTTGCTATTGTTCCCTTTAGGAGAATATCTGTGACAAAAACTGTATAAGGTTAAAAATGGTTGCCCCTAGTTGCTCTTCCACTTCACATGCCTTTACAGCTGTACCGTTCTTCAATAACTCCAGGTTGTTAACTCTATCTCGGTAGTGGTGGGTACAATCTGACACTAAACAGTACCTAAAAGGAGGTACTCAGGGTTATCAGCACTGATAAGCCAAAGAAGAGGAATAAAAACATAAAGCATTACAGAACTGAAAATAACTTTAATAAAGTCATCCACAGGAAAACATGGGGTTTCCTTTTTATTCCCCATAATGGTATAAACTACATACATATATTGAGAGAGAAAAGGAAACAGCAGTAGCTACCAAAGGAAAGAGGATGGAGTATCGTGAGGTCTGGATTTGCTCCATTTCTATCCAACCAGCAGCCAGAAATCAGTAACCAAGTAGTGTACATTGCAACACTCTTAGTTAAGAGACCTGACTGTGTACTTCCCCACTCACTGCTCACAAAATAAGGATTTCAAGAAATTCCTATCAAGAAAAGGTCTTAAAATTCACTGGCGTGCTCAGACACAGCTGTCATCAATTAATATTTAAGCAGTTATTAGTAACCAAGGTGGGATGCACTAATATTTAGGAAAGTAAATAATTAAAACAAAACCCTGGAACTTCAGACTGAGCATTAATGAGTGGGCTGTCTGTGTAGAATTACTTGAAAATTCAGCATGAAGTTTCTCAGAAAAAGTGACTCATTCACACATTATGCATTTGCCTCATAGACGTTCAGTAAATTTTGGCTTCTCTCTTTATTGCCTTCCTCCCTTGGAACATAATATGAGTGTTTCACAATGAGAAGCGTTTTGTATATATACTTCAATGTAGAAGTCTATATACCCATAACTGATTATATATAATATATACACACACATATATATACATACATATATATACATACATAGATTTATAAAATATTGTTTTACAGAATACTTGGCATTCACTTACCTCATAATTATCCCCATAGCTTTGTAGAGTAAATGTCATTAGTCTTTCTTTAAGGGTGAGGAAACACTCAGTAAGGTTACATGGTATGTCCAAAACCACACAGCTGATGAATTTCCAAAGGATAATCATGTTTAGAACAAAGAGCCCATTCCAGGGCTCCTGCCCCAAGTCCTGGACACTTTGCAGGGTTCCAGAGTTGCAAGATGAGAGATAGCATGGGGCAAGCCCAAATGTATTCTATACACACCCACCTACCCACACACACAATCATGAGCAGAGACTCTTACAGTTGTGAGAGTAGATGCCAATATAACATCAGAACTCTCTTTTAAATGTCACTCAATGACTTTTTACTTAGGCACAACTGAATTAACATTTGTAACTTTGATTTATAACAAAGAGTGAGATTACATACCAATAAAGAAATGGGAATGTGTAAGAGAGTGTTTTATAGCTTACCAAGTTATAGGTACTATCATCTCATTATAAAAATTAAAACTAAATACCAAGTTGCCTAACCCATACACTGATCTGTACCTACCACTGGTTCAGCTTCCACTTTCCAAAGACAGGGAGGTGGAGAGGCCTATCAGAAAAGGAAGCAAGTATGGGTGCAGGAGATATGAGACAACAGTTCTAGTGAGATTTGAAGTTATCTTAATTGCTTTGTAAACAAGTATTTGTTGAGGGCTTACTATTTGTTATATGTATACTTATTTCTTGGTGAGAGAAATATGAATGAATCAAGGTCAAGGAACTTGACCAACAAAAGGAGAATAGAGGCATATAAATAAATCAGTACATGAATGTGAAAGGGTGGTTATGATAATTATGTACATGGTAATGAGAGGTAATACAAAAGAATGAGGGAAGAATAACATTTAGAGTGAGAATACCAGAGAGTATATATCTAGAGAACGTGAGTGTTGGGAAGATGGGAAGGGGTAGATGCAATAAAGAGAAGATAAATTGTAGGAAAAACAAATGGGGTATTTGGCTGGGAGGGGTACCTCAGGGAATGGGGATGATAGAGTTTTGCTAGTGAAGATAAGAGAGAAATGAAAGTACATGCTGATGGGTCCCAGCCCTTGAGGTTCCTTTTGCAAATGTTAACATGTATCTCCGTCCATGTGTTGGTTAGATCCCTGGGCTGAGACGATGTTCAGAGGCTTAGACCCCCACAGGGAGGCTTATTCAGTTATCTACATAACTAAAGGAAGTACCACTGGCAATGGTCAAGCTAACTTTCCATTTCACATCTCTAGGTGAAAATAAAACTGTTAAAAATTTTATATAAAAATCAGTAATCATAATCTTTTGAGTAGATCAAATACACTATGATATATATCTATCTTGATAGATAGATAGGCAGATAGATAGATAGTTATAACATTCTTAGATTTCAGTTTAATTTCTTCCTTTCTATGTAACTAAGAAATCAATAAAGGAAATGGTCACTCTTCAGGATATATGTATAATTTTATCATAAGACTTTAAGAAAATCTATTCTTAACTAAAGAGACACAGTAACCACAGAAGTGGAAACTGTATCTTAATGACTGGGACCAGAAAGAAAATATTCCTTTCAGAAGATACTTGCCAAGTAATGGAGAAAAGAAAGCCAAAGGCTGGTTGGTTCCAACTCTTATCCACAAAGAACAGGTTTTGTGGAACCACAGCCTAGCTTTAGTTCTATTTTTTCTTTGAATAAACTGAAAAATGAGCAATGGATATAAAACGGCATAGAGGAAATCTTGCTGTAGTTAGACTTTCTACCTATGTAAGTTTTACCTGAAATTAAATTCAGCACTAGATGTGTTATTATTGAGGAAAAACAAGAGAGGTAGTAGTATGGCTGTGGGAAGGTTGTGGGAATCTTTGCTTGTTGGACACTTAATATAATGCAGACACGCACTACCCTGATATGAGCCTTATTGAGATTGCTCTTAGTATCCCTATTTTAAAAATGAAAAACTAAGATACAAAGAAATTTAGTAATTTTTTTCAAAATCAAACAGTGTATGAATGAGCATTCTACCACATGTTCTATAATATATTATTTTTTTTGGTATTTTCAGAAGAAGAAGTAAGTAGGATAGAATTAGAGGAGCAAAAGGTAAGGTATGAAAATGTAGGAAGAGGTTTCAAATCCTAATAGCAAATGAAGGTCAAATTTTAATCATCTGTCACTCATTCCTCTCTCCTCTCTCATCTGCATTGCTCAGAAACCACAGAAAGCTGTCTGGAGAGAGACACTAATCAAAAAGTCACATTCAGATATCCCTGTCTCACCTCAAAAGGTCATGATGCACCCTGGATAGATTCGTACAATTTCTAGAAAGCCTACTCTGTCATACTATGGCAAGATGCTTGGTCAAGCTCTGTCTTAAGAACATTGAACAATGGGAAAAAGAAGAGTAACAGCATTGCAAGGGAGATTATTCAAAAGGTTAATTACTATATGAGCAGGGAAGGGTGAAAAAAAGACCAAAAAAGACATTCAGCCTCCTGCTAAATTTGCCTTTCTTAATCCTTAAATGCCATGACGCTTAAATCTATATAAGGTAGAAAAAGGAGTTGTGGGAGGAAGGAGGGTGGTCAGGCTATTTATTTGAACATTTGATAAAAACCTCAATTATATTCCCTTCCTAATCCTGTGTCATTAGGAGCAAAATGGTACATTCAGAGACCATTTAGATATAAATGCCTGCAACCTTCCTATCAGACCTGCTGACTTTCTCTTTCTTTCTTTCTCTCTCTCTCTTTTCGTCATTGTAGCCAATTATGTTGAGATATGATTTTCGGCCAGGCAATGTAGCTCTGGCATCAGGGGTCCCACAATAGCTTGGCTGGAGACCCTCGTGGCCTCTAATATTATTATTTTTTGGCAGGGTCATTATGACGACAATAACTGGGAACAAATATCTCTATTCAGGGAAAAGAGAAAAACAAAACAAAGCAAAACAAAAAACCCCTACCATCTAACATTTCAATAAGCCTGAATTTGTAACACAAATCTAAAAGATGAAGTCTACGTAATTAAATTTAAGGTTAATTCTTGAAATTGGTGAGGATAATTAAAGAATGAAAGAGGCCAATTGTGTTGGAAATTACTGAGTCCGATCCAATCTTTCACTGGGCTCCATACAAATGTTGCATTATGTATAGATTAATGTGGTAGTCAGTGATATAGTTCACAATTTTTACTGTGGTTTAGCTTACAATGTGTCACTGGGACCTAGGGTATCTTTCATTTGCATTTTAAAATCGAAACTGTACCTACCAGTGAGCCAAATGCCCTACACTCATGGTTCTAAGGTGGAGTGTCTTTTGGGCCTGTGCTTCCTCATTCAGCCTCAGGGGTAGTATCCAAAGTAACCAGAAGTGCTTTGTCTATATTCAAAGCCTGAGAGCCCTTGGAAACGGACTTGCCTTGGTAATTCACAAAGAGCTCCTTCTCTTTGCATGTGCCCCCAATACCAGAAGCAATAATTAAATAGTATCCTCCATACACACACACACACACACACACACACACACACACACACATGCACTACATACCCATGCACATATACACACATTTGCTTAAGGGAAGTTGTTTAACAGTGTGGCACAGGAAGCATGCTTGTGTCTATCTGTCCAGAGGCAGAATGTGTTTTCAGCTCATATTCCAACTAACTCAAACTTAACTTGTGGCAAATAAAGGGAAGAAGAGCTTGGATGCTGTTGGCTAGAACCCAGAAACCTCAGGTTAGAAAAAGGGTGAACTGGGGCACAGCACAGCCTTTTCTGGCCTAATAAGTAAGGCTGGCAGCCAGCATTATGCAAAGCTCATTGGAGGGAAGCAAAGCCTCCTTGGCAATGCAGTGATAAAGAATTAGAATTTTCTGAAAATAGTAATAAGAACTCAATGCAATGACCTGACCAATCCTAGCGTGTATGGCAGGGAACAAAAAGAAGGTGGACCATGCAAAAGAAGATATGCCAAAGTTAAAAAAAAAAAAAAGAATTCAGAATAGGCCAGAAGGGCAATTAATCTCTTTTCTATTCCTGTCTATGAGTTTTAAGCAGTGTCTGTAATTAGTTGTAGGTTTAAGCTATCTCTGTGATAAACTGCATGCACTTTTCATTACATGTGTGGCTTTAGTCTTTCTCAACAACTATGTTTGTTGTTATCACATAAAGTCCCAGCTAAAGTTTGCTTTTAGGTGTTGTTACAGACAGTTGCCTGGCCTGGGTGGAGCTCAGCCAATCACAGGTAGAGGTTCTAGTATGCAGAGCTGCAAACCTGGGGTTGGGACACATTCTGTAGAATGCAGCTTAAATAATGATTAATCCTGGCTAAATTTGTGTACGTGTGTGTGCACATATATGTTGAGTTGCTAGAAGAAAGGAGAGGGGAGACTAGGAAAGAATGTCCTCTCGTAATACTTTCTTTGTATTTCACTAAAGAAAATGGCTTTATTACTAAGAAAAGTTACAGTCTAGTGTCAATCAGTTGACAAATACCCCTTTAACATCAAATGCCATTAGGGCCTTCAGCTGCATAAAAAGTTCAAAGCAACATTATTACTTTCAAAACAATTTACAATCCAGTGTGAAAATAGTTATGCACACCAAAATTCATAGGGAATATAAAGCTATGAAAACCAACTGCTAAATTAACAAGGTTATAATCAATCCAGAAATATTTATTGATTCCCTACTAGATGCAAGTTACAGGGGGATAATTGTGTAAGGCAGGGTACATACTCTAGGGAAGCTGACAGTAATTTTGAAGAGATATGATACATGTCCAAATATAAAATAAATTGAAGAGGGAGACAAACTGGAAGGTGGAAGAGGGGAAGGGAAGATGGGATTTAGCGTGTTGCCAGTGAGAGCCATTGAAGGCTTTTGAACAGCGTTTGAGAACAGAATGAAAAAGTTTTAGGAAGCTTATCATGGAAGACCAGTTAAAACTAATCACTTAAAATAGGCAAGGCAGGGTTATGTTTAGGGACTTTTTTTTCCCTATCAGTCACACCGCCAGGTTTGAAGTATGCAGACTTGAAGTGGAGATCCAGTCTAGTGCTGCTCTCAGGCTTCTAAACAAGAGCAAATGCCCGCCCTCCCCGCATCTTTTGCTCTCCCATCTTCATGCTTTTCGCTTTCTGCCTGATCCTTTAAAATATAACTGTGGAGGTCTCATGGTGTTAAAGGGGGAGATGAAATTCTCTCAGTTTTATAGAAAACCATAAAAAGGAAGATTCTTCAACATGGCATGAGATCTAAGGAGCTGAATTCGTTAAGGGTAGAGACTCTGGATTTTGCTTGTTTGTTTGTCTTAATCTCCAGATTCCAGTACAGAACCTGGAATATATTAGGACTCAAATATACTTGTAATAATCAACTGGATTAGTCATATATTTAGAGAATAAAAAAGAAATATTTCGGCATGAAATGGTTTGTAATTGATGGACCTATGTGGTTGGCCCATTTGTTTTTATAAAGATTTAGTTTTCATTTACCAGAAAATCTTAGATTTTTGAGTTAAGAAGAGCCTCAGAAATCATCTAGGGTAATTTCTTCATTTGGTGCCTCAGATATTACCTATGGATCAGGTGGAAGAGATAATACCTCAATTTTCCATATGGAGAAACTGAGACTATAGAAGGTTAAGTGACTTCCCCAAGGCAAGTTAACACATGATGGAGCTAGGCCAGGAATCAGCAATCCTATTTATCCAGTACTTTTTACACTATACTGCATGGCATTTTTATATGACACTTGGGACATTCTATAGTCCAGGCTGTTTAAGACTTTGAACAATTTAGAAGTATCTGAAATAACATAAAAGATAGCCAATTGTCTTAGTTGGAAATGTTGGCCTTTTGTAAATAAAGTAATCTGGGTCTAGTTCTAGGGTTACAGTTCACATCAGCAGAAGTACAGATACAATTTTCAAGAGACTTCTACCCCTACACCTCTTGATAATATCTTCTAGGAAATTTCTATAGAAGCATCCTTAGCCTCTTACCAGTTCATTCTTTCTCAGTACACTTTGCCCATTTTCTATACACCCTCCCTCATGACGATATCTCCTTTGAAAAATTGCTCCTATTAAACTAAATTTCTCTGTCACTGCAAGAGACATAAAATTAAAAACTATCTGTCTTTAATCATGCCAGGCTTCTTCCTTGTCTTCCAGGCTCCATTTATCAATAATTAATATATAAAGAAGACTGAAATCCATTTCAATTTCAAAGGCCCAAACGTTTCTCTGATTAATAAAAAATTGTGCTCACGAAGATGGACGGACATGCCACAGTGAAATGATGGAGGGCCCAGCATTAGGAGGGATTGGATTTGCAGGGCTTCGTGGGCCATGTGGTCTACCTAGTGAAGAAGCAAGCCGCGTAGGAAGCAGTCCTGCAGGAGTCCCGCCCACCCAGCCTGGCACCTGTGCACCTATGAATCCTTGTCAGCAATCATCACCTTGGTCTGTTGGAGTTATATCACTCTCCAAATTTTTATAAAGACAACTACAGTGTTAATTCCAGAAGCCACTCTTGAAATTAAAAGCATCTGATTTACTGAACAACTGGTATAAATGTTATATATACAATATTTTCAGTTAGTTTTTAGTGGGGCATTAAAATCCATAGACATGTGGCTCCAGGGAAAAATGTCTGGGTCTTACTAATTTTCTGATCTCCCCAATTTGTGTCATTGGCTGATCCCTCTGGATCGCTTGGCATTCAGTTCATATGTTGTTTGCTGTCAGCATCTGCTTCCTTCCATAAGCACCAACTGCAGGGAATTCGGTGTCCTTCTTCAAGTGCCCCAGTTCTACACAAGTGTGGACCTTCCATCAAATACTTGCGGTCTAGCATTGCACAGATCCATTAATGTAGAAGGTTCACTCTCCTGTTCTTACTTTCCACAATACTAACTCCAGCAGTTTGTTGCCAGGAACAGACAAGAAGCTCCAGCCTCTTTTTCTGACAAGTTCACTTTCTGAGTGTCTCTGCGGTATGGAGCAATGGGAGCAAATTTTTCTTAGCCTCGGGA
>JAQZBX010031522.1:0-26283 GCA_029593785.1 Cabassous unicinctus | reverse complement strand
TCAAATTCATGCAAGCTTTGCTAATATCTTTCACCTGCTACTGTCTGCATTTGTGGTTGGAACTAGATTCCTCCAGCCCTTCATCAAATATTAGGCTTGTTCTGCTCCTGTAATCCGCTGAGACCATTTCCATTGTCTAGTATTTGCCTAAAGTTTGATCACAGACCATAACAAGGTACAATGTTAGTGCACAGAGTTGTTTGAGAAGAATGCCTTTCCAGCTTCATCTGGTCCACCAGCTGCAAAGAAAGAATCAGAACTCTCAGCTCTTGACAATTGCATCCTGCCCACCCTGGGGCAGGGCCCTCCTGATTCTTAGCTCAAGGTCTTCATGTGTTGCATTTCCTCAATAAGCTCTAACCGTCCCCTTATATACAGTAAAGACGTTGTTCCTAAAGGATCGAAGAGATTTTAAAGTTCAGCCAAACATCATCTACCCAACCGACAGGTGGTAGAAGATCCATATTTTTAAGACTATTGTTCTGGTGTCCTCAAGTCAACCTCCTATTTATCTGGAAGAAGAAATGTTTAAATGGAGAGCTCTACAAGGTAGACCCTGGAAAGAACTGATACTTCGGGGAAATGATTTGAAGAGTGGGGGTAGTTCTAAATAAGCTTTCAGAATTCTACCTTGTGATCATACAGTAGAAGGCTGTTGACACATCTTAATTTTATTCTGCACAATGAGCAGATGAATGAGCATAGAAAGAGCTATTACACCCACACATCATGTAGGGGTTCTATCCTATAAAAGCTTTCCCCTTTCCCTCCTCCTCCTGCCCTGAACCCCGACCTGTTGCCAAAGGACAACTCCAGTGAGGACAGATCAATTTCATTACTTGTGGAAATTAAGCAAGTATGTAGATAGCAGAAGAAATTGGTGCTTAGACTCTGCCAAGTTTCTAAAAATAACAACAGTAACAATTACCACTGAAACTGCTTGTTAAAATGTCTAAAACTTCTTCAAAAATAATAGTTAAGAGTGCCATTGAATCACTAATTATTTTTTAAAGCCACCTGTTAATTGTTATAAAACCTATGCTCTGACATAGTTTGTTGTACTTATTCCTTCTATTACAGATGTAACTCACTCTTACATAGTATATTTCTGAAAAGTGCATAGAAATAAAATTTTGTAAATTGCATAACATTTACGATATGCTGGGGGAGCTTTCTGTCTGAAAGGAGCCTATGTTAAATCCATGAGAAATGGGGAAAAGAGGATTTAATATTCCAAGTAGGAATTACCTCTTTCAGTTGCTCAGTATACTTAATATTTTGTTCTTTAGAATTTTTTGAAGCTAGTTGCATCCATATAGAATAGCATAACCTTTTAAGGATGCATGTATATATTGCATATGTATATACTATGACCATTTATAAGAATCTCATAATAAAGTACAACAATTTAGATAGATTCCAAGTCAGGTCATGTTTCCCCACACAAAGCAACCAAATATGTGATCAATAGATAGATAGATAGATAGATAGATAGATAGATAGATAGATAGATGTAAAAACCTGGTATGACTTGAGGCAGTATAAAAATCTTTAAGAACCTGGACTCTGGAGTCAGTCAGAACTGTGTTAGATTCCCACCTTTTTCAGCAGCCTTGGGAGTTAACCATTCTAAGACTCAGTTTCCTCAACTGCAAAATGGAGGATAATAATAGTCCTATCTTCAAAGGCATGATATTAAAAATACTTTGCCAAGAGCAAGTTGATCAAGCCTTAATGGTACCACATCAGTCAGTTTCTTGCTGAGATAATGCTGTGTAACAACAGCAAAATCTCACAGAGTCACAAGAACAAAGGTTTATTTGTTGTTCATATTACATGTCAGGAGCTGGCTCTGTGGTTCTGAGGGTATGCTGCAGGCAAAGATGGATGTGGGTCTCTCATCATGTCTTCTTATTCTTGGAGCCAGGCTGTAGTAGGGGCCCCTTTTTGGTACATGTCATTTTCATGGTGGAGGGCAGAAGCTCAAGAGCAGTGGTGGAAAGATGCAGCAGCTCTTGACAATTCTGCTCAAACCGCAACCCCATCATTTTCTTCTCCCATTATATTTGGTCAGAATGGGTTGCATGCCTAAGCCCAAAGTCAATGGGGCAGGGGTATCTTACCTTCCCCTTCCCTGGGAGGCAGACAAGACACTTGGCAAAAGGTATGGATAAATATTTTATTCAAGGGGGGAGTGAATAATTATAACAATAATATAATTTACTACTAATACCCAGTGACAAAAACACAGTTCAACGTAGTTTGGAAAACGGGTAATTTGTTAAAAGAGACCATACTGAAGCTTCTCATATAATCAAAGAAAGGGATGGACAACTAAATCATGGGCAGGACAGCTACATATCCAGAATTCAAGTACAGTGGGAAACAATTGATTCAGCTAGCACTCTGCATCTCTCACAAACCTATGGGTGTTGGATTTATATTTTTCCCAAATAAGATTGGATTCTATCACATAGCAGAAAATATGGCAGCCTCTAGCTCCAAAGTCTCATTTTCTGTAACTTTCCCCAACAGGGAAGGACCCCCTTTCTGTGACAGGTTTATGTGTCAACTTGGACAGGTAATGGTGTCCAGGTGTTTGGTCAAGCAAACACTGGTCTGATTATTACTGTGAGGATATTTCATGGACTTAAATCATCAGCAAACTGATTTCATCTATGGCTGATTACATCTACAATCAAGTGAGGAGATTGCCTTCAACAATGAGAGAAGTCTTGTTCAATCAGTTGAAGGCTTTAAAAGGAGAAGTGATGATTTCAGCAGTTAGAAAGAAGAATTTCTATCTCTATTTCAGTCAGCCAGCTTCTCCTGGGAAATTCATCTAAACCCTTTATTGGACTTCCCAGCTTGCAGCCTGCCCTACAGAATTTGTACTTGTTCATACACAATCACAGGAGACAATTTTTATAAAAATCTCGTAATATTTACAGATCTATTCAGTCAGTTCTGTTTCCCCAGAGAACCCTGACTAATACGCTCTCTTTATCAGTTCTGGTTAGAAAATTCCTGGAGCATACTGATTGAATCAAACATCTGGGCTTTGGCCCAACCTGAATAAGACCTGCAACTATTAGACTGAGCTAGGGTCATTTTCCACAGAAGTACATGATGGAGAGGGATATAATGGGATAGAACAAGAACAGTTCTCCACACCAGGACATCATGCATATATTCGTAGATTGGGCATTATTTCTAAAACGGGTCATATTTTATACCTTTGTGGATTTAGAATAGGTCTATAAGGCAAATTTCAGTTGTATGAGTTTAAATTTCCGTATGCAATTCTGCATGAACTTTGGAGCCTGGTGTTGAAAAGTGGCATGGCAAAATGGAAAGGATATCAGATGGTGGGTGGTAAGGAGATTTAGGACAGAGGGCTCCGTCTATACTAACTTGCACTGGGTAAGTTGCTTAAACTTTGCTGACCCCAAACTCCCTCCAGAATAAAGTCCAAAGTGATTAGCAAGCCAATTAAATCCCCATGACATTCTTGCATAAACAACCTTTATGCACTCATTCCCCCTCCCCTCTTGCTCCGCCATCTCACATCCTTTATTCCAACCCAATTGTATTTCTTAGTCTTGGCAATAAATATGTCCATCCGGCTTTCTGTTGGTTTGTCTATATTTTTAGACCTGACTTCATTCAGAAAAGGAGGCTTCAGTGGAAGCACACATGGGGCCTTGCATCTGCAGAAGTCAGTTCAGGAGTCAGGTCTGTACTGAGAGCTGGCCCTCCATCCTGCTTACACGACCTTGGCGCTGGCTGGGAGCCCCGATTGTCAAGGTTTTGTCTAGCTCTCCAGCGCTTTTCAGCTTCCCTGATACTACCTTGTGGTTTCAGCCTTCCACGCTCCTATATGCATGCTTGAAGACAGGTGCGGAGAGAGCAAGGAAGTTTCTAAAGTGAAATACACGTCAAAACTAAGTGGAGTAGTGGTTAAGAGTGAAGGCTCAGGGAAGCAGATGTAGCTTAAGTGGTTGAGTGCCTGCTTCCCATAGATGAGGTCCCAGCTTCGATCCCCAGTACCTCCTAAAAACAAAACAAAAAAAGAGTGAAATCTCCCTAAGACTGCTAGTTTTGAGTCGATGGGTTATCAGCTCTTTGACCTGGGGAGTGTCATAGAGCTTTTGTGATCGTTACATGTGTTAACACAAAATGTTTGAACAGTGCTCGGTACATAGCAAATGCTCAGTGAATGCCTAATTCTTAATTTTTCTAAGTTGGTGCAGAGTGGAAACAATTATATGCATATATTTATATGTGTGTGTGTGTGTGTGCATATACATGTATACACACACACAGAGACATACCTACAAGGAAAGAATCATTCTCTTGCAAAGAAGAAGGGCCACTCTGAGATGACCTTGTGCTTGTATTACTGCAGTATTTCCTGGGTCATGCATCTTCTTACTGGGGCAGGCAGCACCTAGGGGAGGTCCCTGGTAGGCGCATACAGATGGTTGCTCTGCTGACGGTACAGATGGCTTCTCTACAGTCCTCCTGTGGGGAAATTCTGGGTTAACCTTGAAGTGAGTACAGCAACGCCATTCTCCTGGCAGCCCCCAAATCTGAGAACTTGCAAGAGACTGCAAAACTACTCATGGGGGTGGGAAGACTGCAAGGAGAGCGCTTCTGCATTCTTCATCCTCAGATAAATTGGCTTTTTGCCTTCTCATAATTTTCAAAGTATCTACCATCTGTTTGGCCCCTCTGAAATAGTTTTGATATGTGAACATTTTGAACTACGATACATAAACAGAGAGGAAAGGAGAGATTTCTGAGGCTTTTAACACCGATCGAATTTGTAAAATCCCTGACAACTCTTCAAGATTTGGATAAAGCTGTATTTCATTGACATTCTTTAAGGAAAATAAAGAGTAAATTTTTAATGGAGAAGACTTCACATTAGAACAATACATGAGGTCATCCATCTTCATGTTACCAGTAGTTTGTTCTTATTTACATACTTTGTGTTTCAAATATGGAGATAGAAAAATTGCCAGAAATAAGACTGAATACATAGGGTGGTGATATAGCATAATGGTAAAGAGAATAGACTTCAGCATAATTTAGAAATAGGTAAAAATAGTGGCTCTGCTATATATTTTTAAAATTTATTTTTGCTTATTTTTGACACACAGCAGTTTTTTTCTGGTTCAATTATTTTTTGAAAGCATTGGAAATTTTCAGACATACCCAAAATAAAATGGCACAATGAATGCCCATATTCCATACTATAGTAAGCACCTCCTAAAATGGGGACTTTTTAAAAAAATTCAATCACAAAGTCACTATCACCCCTTTAAAAAGCAACAATTCCTTGCTATCATTTAATATGGATCTCATGCTTACATTTCCTCAGAAGTCTCAAAAATGTCTTTTCACAGTTGGTTTGTTTAAATCACAATTGAATCAGAGACCACACATTGCATTTGGTCATATCTTGTGAATCGAATCTCTTTTTTTAAAATTTATTTTTAGTTTATATACAGTAAAAGCCATCCTTTTTGGTGTACAGTTCTATGAGTTTTGACAAACAAATAGATTCACATAACCACCACTGTAATCAAGATAGAGAATAGTTCCATCACTACAAAAATAATTCCCTTTGCTGTCTCATTGTAGTGAAACCCTCTCTCCAATGCCTCCTGGCAGCTACTGAGCTATTCCCCATCCCTTTAATTTTGCTTTTTCAAAATGTCATTTAAAAGGAATTCTACATTATATAGCCTTTTGAGTCTGGCTTCCTTCACTTATCATAATGTACTTGAGATTCATATGCAGTGTTTTGTGTTTCAATAGTCTGTTCCTTTTTATTTTTGAGTAGTATTCCATCGTATGGTTGTACCTCAATTTATTTATCCATTAACTAATTGAAGCACATTTGGGTTGTTTATAGTTATGAATAAAACTGCTATAAACCTTCACATTTGGGTTGTGGTAGGCTAATTTATGTATCCCAATTTTGACATATTCTTAATCTTATTCCACCCATTGGACCTTTTGAAGATGTTCTTTTCGTTAAGGTGTAGTGAACTGAACCAGGGGGGAGGGGCGGGTGGGGGGCTGGATCTTAATCCAGAGTCCTGGAGGCTTATAAGAAGAAGCCCACGTAGAGAAGTAGCAAGCCAGCAGGAACCCAGAAGGGAAAGGAGAGGACATTACCATGTAGTGGGAAAGTCAAGGAATGCCAAAGATTGTCAGCAGCCAGCACCAGAATGCTACAATTTTCAGGGAGAAAGCAAGGCTTCTAGCCTCCAAAACCATGAGACAAAAAAATTCCTATTGTTTAAGAGGAAACCAGTGTGTGGTATTTGTGATACCAGCTCAGGAAAACTTAAAACACAGGTTTGTATGTGAACAGTTTCATTTCTTGGGTAAATACCTAATAGTAGGATTGCTGGATCATATGGTAAATGTATATTTAATATTATAAGAAAGGGCCAAACTGTTTTCCAAATATGCCATTTTTTCATTTCCACTAGAGACATGTGAGTGTTCCAGTTGCTTTGCACCCTTACCAGGGCTTTGTATTGTTACCATTTGTTATTTTAGCTATTCTGATAGGAGTGTAGTGAAATTTCATTGTGGTTTTAATTTACATATTCTTGATTGTTAAATTATGCTGAAGATAATTTTATGTGCCTATTTCCCTACTGTGACAGTTTTGAAGCTTTTTTTGGGTCCCAGAAAAGATCATATTCTTAAAGCTAATCCATTCCTGTGGGTGTGAGATCCTTTTGATTACTTCACTGAGGCATGACCCAGAGTGGGTCTTGGTCCTCCTGCTTTATAAATGTGAGAAACATGCAAAGATACAGAAAGTTGCAGAGACAGAGAAATCCTGAGAGGCTGAGAGAGAAGGACCCAGATGCCCGAGGCTGGAGTCAGCAGAACACAGAGACAAGGAAAGGGGCCCCCAAGAGACTGAAAGAGACGAGGCCCAGAGGAGAGGGGAGAGATGAGTCATGTGCCTTATTGTCCATAGCTGAGCTCAAGGAGAAAGTAAGCCTGACCACAGAGCTACCAATGTGTCTTGCCACGTGGCAGGAGTCCAGGATCGCCAGCAGCCAAACTTCGGTGAAACAGCATCTCTGATGACACCTTGATTTGGACATTTTTACAGCCTCAGAACTGTAAGCTTTTAACCTAATAAATTCCCATGGCAAAAGACAACCCATTTCTGGTATATTGATCCCAGCCATTTTTAGCAAACTACCATATATTTTCTTCAGTGAAATATCTTCAAATATATTGTTCATTTCTTAAATTGGCTATTTTTTTTCTTGTTGTTGAATTTTAAAAGTTCTTCACATATTCTGGATACAAGTACTTGTCAGATATGTGATTGACAAATATTTCCTCCCAGTGTTTAGCTTGGCCCTTCATTCTCTTAAGAGTGTCTTACACTTAGCAAAAGAATTTACTTTGGATGATGCCCAATTTATCATTTTTTCTTTTTTGGATCCTGCTTTTGATGTCATGTCTAAGGACTCTTCATAAACTAAGAAAAGTTTTAGAGTTTTATATTTCATATTTAGGTCTATAATCCAGTTTTACTAATATTTTCATATAAGCTCTGAGGTATAATTCCAGGTTCTCTCTTTTTTTTAAGATTTATTTTATTTATTTATTTCTCCCCCACCCCTTGTTGTTTGTGCTCACTGTCTGCTCTCTGTGTCTGTTTGTTGTGTGCTCTCTGTATCTGCTTGTCTTTTTTTTATTTTTTAGGAGGTACCAGGAACTGAACCCAGGACCTCCCATGTGGGTGAGAGGTGCCCAATCGCTTGCGCCACCTCTGCTCCCTGCTTGTTGTGTCTCTCATTGTGTCTCCTCATTGCGTCATCTTGTTGCATCAGCTCACTGCGCCAGCTCGCTGTCTTGCTCATCTTCTTTAGAAGACACCGGGAACCGAACCTGGGACCTCCCATGTGGTAGGTGGCCACTCAGCTGCTTGAGCCACATCCACTTCCCCCAGGTTCACTTTTATGCTTTGGATGTTCAATTGTTTGGCGCCATTTGTTGAAAAGACTATCTTTATGAAATATACCACCTTTTGAGTAGTTGTATTTATTGTATGAGTATAACTAGCAATTATGCACTTGTTGAGAATACAATAAACAAAGACACAGTTTTTTACTAATTGAGAAACCTAAATGTTTATTTCTCTTTTGTTATTAAGGTATATTTGTCAAATTTAAGTGTTAGATCAAATTTGGTAACCAAAATCAAGTTGTAGAACCAATAACTCACCACTGAAACTTCACCTGAACTTTTTATTGTCTATTTACCATTAATAATGTGCTACTTCACGTAATAATTATCTGTAATACAGCTGCATACTTTATAAACCCTATAAAACAAGATTATATTTTTATTTGGCTCAATTTTTATAAGTAAATTGGAAGGAAAGGGGGAAGAATAGTCTTTTGCATTACTCAGATATAATTTCCAATGCTCTTCTTTTTTTTTCTGAGTATCTGCGTTTCCATCTGATGTCATTTTCCTCCAATGGGCAGAATATCTTTTAGCATTTACTGTAGTGTAAGTCTGCTAGTGACAAATGTGGTGTATAGGTTAAGCAGACACCTTGAGCTTTGCCTTTAAAGTCTTTTCAATCTTCTTAATGAGGTAAAGGGTGTCTAATTGAAGTGACATTGTGCTTTGCCTGTGGTTTTTTTTCTTTATATGAATAAAAGGGCTTCCCCTTTTCTCCTCTCCCCACCTCTTCTTTGAATGGCAATTTTACCTGTTACTTTGACAATTTTATCCTCTTACTTTGACATACATTCAAATATCACCTCTCTGTGAAGTCTTCTTCAGTATCCTTAGAAAAGTTTGCTGCTTTGCCCATTGTGCTATCTTCCTGTTTCTACAACATATTTTAAATCTCATATAGGAAAAGAACATATCATAAGGCAAGTGGTGAAGGTATCTTAAGTAAGAGCTTGTCTTACCGGAACTTTTCCTTTTCCTTTCAGCAAGCAGCTATGTTTTTCTTTTGTTTATTGATCCAATTATATGACTCCCCAAAAGATCAGTTTTCATGTGATTTCCCATTGTTGTCACTATGAGGTCTTTGATTACAGATCTGTTGCATTCTTTTATCATTCCTATAATTACATATATAGTCCTATCTCTTCCCTTCTTTTAGGTAGCTGGTTCTGGATAGTACATTTTGTTCTTCACCCAGGACAATCTCAATAAACAGGAAGTCCAGTGGAATTGGAAAGTCATCAGGAGCAGTTCAGAACACTGCCATATTATCCCTGAAGCAACATCTGGTACCTGGCCCCAGGCACAGAGACTGCCCAAAGAGGTCTGAGAGAGTCTAAATGTACTCCTTCTCTGGGCAATTGGCTTCACTCTTAAAGAATATTTTCACTAGGTATAGAATTTTGGGTTGAGCTGTTTTTCATTCAGCATTTTCAAAAGGTTGTTCCACTCTCTTCTGCGTGTCATTGTTTCTGATAACAAGTTGGCTGTTTAATCATCATTGTCCTCCCATATGTAATATATAATGCGTGCCTTAGCTTTGGCTTCATGTTCAGCGTGGTTGTTGTTTGTATAGCATTTTTTACTTGAAAATGTCTTTCATCAAATTGGAAAAATGTTCAGCAGTTATTTCCCAATTTTTTCTGTTCCCTTCTCTCTCTTCTATCTGATATTCCAATAAGATGTATGTTCGATTGTTTATATAATCTAACAGGACATTGAGGCTCTGTTCATTTTTTAAAAGTATTTTTTCTGTATATTCTTTACCTTGGATACTTTCTATTGCTGTTCTTTGAGTTCACATCACTCTGTCATGTCCATTTGGGTATTTATCTATCCAGTGAATTTTCCCATCATAAATTGTAATTATCAGTTATATAATTTGTATTTCCTTCTTATTTTATTGTTTCTGTTTCTCTCCTCAGAGTTCCCATTTCTCTGCTGGTATTTTCATTGAGATCATGTTTTGTTTTACTTTGCTGACTATTGTTATAATAGCTGCTTTAAAGTTCTTCTTTATTAGTTTCAACATCTGGTTCATCTCCAGGTTAGAATCAATTGATTGTCTTTTCTGTTGAGAATATGTGCTGTTTTCTTAGATCTTGGTATGTTGCATAATTTTGGAATGTATCTTAGATATTATGGTTGCTAAGTTAACAGATCCTGCATACTGTTATTTTTCTCTTATGTTGCCTTTGTTTTAGCAAGTACTTTTCTTGTCTGGTTTTGAACTGCAAACTCTATTTCTTGGATGGCAGTTCAGTTTCAGGTCAGATCTTTTGTCTTTAGCTGAGCTTCTTTGAGTCTCTTCCATGCATTCATGGTTCTGGGGGCAGAGATCTGGGTGGACAAAAATTGGGGATCCCTTCTCTGCCTCTTTCTCTTCTGGGATTCCTTCACTCTCTTCAGCATTAATAGTTTTCTGATTTCTCAGGACTGAAAGACTTATTTTGTTCGTGGGTGTCCCTGTCACTGTTGTGTGAGCCATGCAGACTGCAGTTAGCCCCAGGCTAAAAGTTACGGAGGTGGGAAATATTCTTAGAGACCCAGATCTCTCCTTCTTCAAGCAAGTGTGTCTTCCCAATCAGAGTCGGCTGCTTCTGTTCACTCTCATGTATTACCAGATGGGTGTCTTTTTATTATAACATTTGTCACAGATGTTTTCTGCAGGGGAGGGGAATCATACAGAAAGATCTTATCTATCATATCCATAGGGGGAAGTCTCTGTTTAAGATTTTTAAAAAATAAATTTGTACACAGATGAAAAGCTCTTTTAGAGGTAATTTAAAAAACACTTTTATAAACGAAATGGAATGGAAGCAAGGAGTTTTAAAAAGCTATCTTATTCACTTGCTGAAAGACATCCAGAAAGAAACCAAATCAATCAATAAATGCTTGGGAGGTAAAGTTGTCTAATCCTTGCTTGTACCTCAAAATGGAAGTAAAGGAGAATAATAATACAAATAAAGCAAATATTTCTTGAGTGCTTACATTTAATCTTTAGAACGGCATGATGATTTAGGTACTATTTTCATCCCTGTTTTACAGCTAAGGAAATCGAGGTGTAAAAAGGTAAATAATTTGACCAAGGTCACAGAGTGAAGGAGACTGGACATCTAAAGGAATCCAAAAATAGCTGGCACTTGCATCCTCTAGGCTTAGTTGGAAAAGACAACCAATGGCCATCAGGACACCAAGTCCAAGAGGCAGATGTGGTGGTTTAAAGCTGTATGTACCCCAGAAAAACATGTTCTTAAATTTAATCCATTCTTATAGGTGTGAACCCATTGTAAGTAGGACCTTTTGATGAGAGTACTTCAGTTAAGGTATGGCCTACCTCAATCAGATTCAGTCTTAATCCTATTATTGGAGTCCTTTATAAGCCAAATGAAATTCAGACACAGAGAAAGAAAGCCATAGAGGAACTAAGAAGCTGAAATTCAATAGAACCTGGAAGAGAAGGGAGAGGGGAGAGGCTGCCACGTACATTGCCATGTGACAGAGGAGCCAAGGAGCAAGGATGGCTGGCAGTCAGCCCCAGAATGCCAGTCTTCAGGGAGAAAGCTTCACCTTGGTGATTTGGACTTTCCTTTAGCCTCAAAACTATGAGCTAATAAACTCCCATTGTTCAACTCAACCCATTTCATAGTATTTGTTTGAGCCGCCTAGGACACTAAAACAGCAGAGCACAAGGAGAAAATTAGAGATGACATATGGAGGTACCTGAGGGCAGGCTCAGAGCGTCATCCGCTGTTGCAGGGAGCAAAGAACGTCGTCCAGGATCCTCTCAACCCACCCAAGAGAGAGGTGCAGATGTCCCAGGAAGAAGCTTGGGGTCAGATGAGAAGGCTAAGGGTGCAGGGACCTCACTACCTGAGGCAATATAGGAAGGACAGTGACTAGCACCAGTGCAATACTTAAACTGAGTGGAAGGGGTCGGCCACACCTCAGTGGACACCAGAGCAGGAAGTCCAGGGGATTGTCCAAAGTATGGCAAGAAGCTGTGTAAAGCAATAGCTTCCGGCCCAACTGATAGGGATACGACAGGCCAAAGAAAGACTCGGAAAAGTCCATCTTAGTGAGTAATGAGCATTTGTTTAAGGGGCTTACACGGGGTCCTTATCCTCATCCTGGTGGCAGGAGGAGAGAAAGCATTTTCCGACCTCAGTCGTCCACGTTTACCAGCAGGAGAGAGGGGTCTTTTAATGGACATGTCTACGTGCAGCTGTGGGGGCACTGCCTGCTAAAGACTGCAGCGCGTTGCTCAAAAACCAAAGGTACGTGACTTGACAATAATCATCAAGGCGTGCGGGGGATGCACGTGACTTTTACAGGAAACAGATCCTAAAGGCACAGATGTTTTCAGCGGAGCAGAAGTTATACATTGGTGGAAAGGTTTATTTGATATAGGGGTGATCAGCTAGTTCGGGAAAATAGATGCCATAGCAGGCTTCCAGAGAAACAGTTTAAATGTTCTAGTACAAGATCTGTTGATCAGTCATAGGTTATAGTTTGGCTACTTATTTTTGGAGTGAGGGAAAGAGCTGGAAGGGTTGGGGGAGAAAATGCCACAGATTTTCTATGCCACAGATGTCATCAGGGAGCAAAGACCATGAACTAGAAAACCTTGAGAGAGAAGAGGCAGCTCTGAAGGCAGTTTGCGCTTTGACTGGACTGAAGCTTATTGAAAGATTTGAAGACAAGAGATCATATAATTGTTTGTGCAACTTCAAGTAAACTGCTTTCACTAGAATCTTCAGGGTAATGAGGAAAATAGCAAGAGATGAGGGTAGAAGTTAGCAAGAGGTATGTCACGAAGAATATATGTGCTCAGTTCTCCATAAATTAAATGAATTTAGTATAATCCCCCATAAAATAAAACAGGATTATTATGAAACTAGAAGAGCTGTTTTTAAAGTTAATAATGAAAAATAACAGGCAAGTAAATCTGGAAATTTATGAAAGAAAAGAGTAATAAGGGATCATTTATTATGACATGTTACAAATTATAATTTTTTTTTTTACTGTGATCCTAGTGTGCTGACAGATCATTCAAGGAAACAGAATGGAAGGTCCAGAAATAGACTCAAATACATATGGGAATTCAGTATCTGACAAAGGTAGCACTGATTTTTGAGCATTGCTGTGGCCATGTGGAAAATAATAATAAAGTTGGACCCATACCCCACAACTTATGCCCAAAATAAATTTCAGATGAAAAGAGTTGTGTCAAAAATAAAATCATTAAAATTCTAGAAGTCATGAGATTTTTTGAAAAAATAATCTCAGCATGAGGAGGTTCTGTCTCAGTATGACACAAAGCTCAGATGCCAAAACATTTGATAAATTTGATGATATAAAAATATTCCTCTTTGAGAAAACTGTCATAAGCAAAGTCAAGACAAATGACAAACTAAAAAACAAAAACAAAAACAAAAACACCCTCATATCACAAAAAGGTAGGTTCTTTAATATGTAAAGAGAAAGACAACCATATAATAGATAATGGGCAAAAGGTAAAATGTACCAGTTCACGGAAAAGTAAATATAAATACTCTTAAACATAGGAAAACTTGTTCAACTTCACTTATAATAAGAAAAGTGCATATTAGCACTACCAAGACACGCCAGTTTTCACTTCTCAGGTGACAAAAGTCAAAGAGCAGGAGCCACCTGTGCTCTCAGGGCTGGAGGGAAACACACTTATCCTTCTTGGGGGTTGTGAACTGAGCCAGTCTCGAAGGCAGTGCTCACCCCTGCATATTAAAATCCCCTGGGAACCTTTGAAAATTCCCAATGCCAAAGCAATGACGTCAGAATCTTTGGGAGGGGACCCAGGCATCAGTATTTTAAGCCCCGTGGGTGATTCCAGTGTACATCAAGATTGAGAATTGCTGCTCTGAAGAATTTAAGAATTTATCTTGCAGATATAGTCACGCAGGTATAATATGCTATCAAAAGGGGAATCGTCTGAAGCAGCATTGTTCGCAGAAGCAAAGGATAGACAACAAGATAAATATCCATCCACGAGGGACTGGTTAGTGTGTTTCCGTATAACAGAAAATAGAAAACTAAGCAGAGGGCAGTTCTGTACATGCTGACATGGAGCAATTGCCTCAATATTAGTATTTTAAGTGAAAAAGGTAAGGTGTAAAAAGTATGTATACAATGTCACAATTTGTGTACAAATAAATGTGTGCATATCAGCTCATGTATGCATGGGAGAACTCTGGAAGGTAAGGAGGGGACTGGTAACAGGGACTTTCTGGGGTGGGGGAACTGTGTGGCCAGGGAACAGACATGGGAGGGAGGCTTCGTTTTCACTATGTGAGCTTTGGTTCCTTTTGGATTTTGAGGTATGTACACTGTGTGAACAATTTCTAAATATATATTTAAATTAAAAAGCAGATGTGAACCCAATCACCAAGGCAGATAGTTTGTCCTGCACAGGATTTTTAAGTTTTCTGAAGTAGTTATCTATCTTTGAAACTCAATAGCTATATATAAAAATCCAGAATTTTTATTTTCCTTTCAAAACTCAGAAAACCTAGTGGCATCGGGTCCATGTCGCCACAGAACAGCCCTCTGATGCGCCCCCAGAAAGGGGAAGATGCTTCCACTGGCCAAAGCATCAAGGCTTCCCCAGGCAGGAATTCTTTTTTTTTTTTCTTCATTTTTTTATCTCTTAGGATAGTGTCTAGCACATAGCAAGTGCTCAATAATGTTTCTTTCAGAACAGAGCCAAAATTTCCACAATAATTATAAAGTGTGTCTACTAGCATAAAAGGAGAAAATGGGTGGGGGTTGACTAATGCAATAACATCTTTTTTATTCTATCCTGAAATGAGTGCTACTAACATGCAAAGGCATGTGCACTGTATTAAGAGAAAGTCCACTTAGTCTAAATATTGCAGAGGCTAAAAGATACATTAAAAAAAAAAATACATGAAGGTACGTGAAGGGTAGAAAAGAATATTTTAAAATCAATGTTTCTGGAAAAACAGACATCTTTTTCAGAAAAACTTTGTTTATTTAAGGATACATTACAGAGAAACTAATTTGTAATCTGGTCAGGGTGTGCTTAGGAGTTAATACATTCATTTGTCTCTCACTGAAAAAAAAAAAATTGCCCATCATCTAGTATGCAATTCAGAGGAGAATGAAAATTGGCCCAGGAACTAATTACAGCTCACAAAGAAAAAAATCTGTTATTTTGATGAATATGTGTTTTCCTAGCATTTCTGCTATTTCCGTTGGTAATTGCAGACACAAGTTTTAGTGGGGACAATTGTTACACGGTTCTCTATGTATTTCTAGTCTCTGTTATGCATAAGGCAGTGTTCCTGGCGAATATTTTGAGATCTGTCTGGGAAGAGGGAATGATGAAAACTCCAGGAGGATAAGCTTTTGTTGGTTTAGTGCCTCTCCTATTTTTATCTGTTAAAGAAAAATATATATATGATGGGCATTATGGGGCTCACAAAATTACATTTATGCTTTTGGTTTTGAATGAACAGAAACCTATATAATACAAAATATCTATTTGGAGGAGAGAAACACACAAAAAAGCTAGAAAAATCATGTAATTGAGATCTGTTGGCTACAGGTTGGGATCAATTTAGAAAGCTGAGCCTACAACCAGCTGTTTCTTTTTGAAGGGCATTAGGGACATTTTCTGGCAGACTGCATTTTAAAAATTTTTTAAAAATCCTATTCCAGGCTATTATGCAGTCCTGGAATTTACTGTTGCTCCAGCTGTTAGGATGAGGAACTCAATGGGTCCAAGGAATGTGAAAACAGAAGAATTAATACATAAAAGAAAGATTCATTTTAAAATAGCATGAAAGTACCAGTACTTTTATAGACTTATAACCCTGAATTTCCAAATAACTTTCACAATTTACTCTATAATGAGTTTAAAATCCTGCTTGCTGATGGCATGCATTTCAAATCTGAAACAGATTTTCCCACTCAGTGTAATAAATGAGTTCAGGGGAGCCCCCAACCCATGATACCTCATAGAGTCATCAGAACACTGCATATTTTAAATGAAACTAAAAAATAAGAGAAATCAAAAAACTAAATTTATATTTGAAATAGATTAATATTTATCATAAGTGCTGGTTCTTCAAAAATGCTGGCTCTTGAACTAAGAAGGAACCAATTAGAGGTGGTAAAACAGATTTTTAAGAAAATTTTGAAGGTCTATTTAGTCAAGGCCGGGAACTTCAAGGTTAATTTTTCCCCTAATTGTATATGGATTTCCTGTACTTGACTTAGGTGGATTCATAACGCCATTCTTATGTTTATCAACAATAGAGTAGGAGGGGCCTCTAGCAGGAGAGAATATGTATGTTTTTGTAAATAAGGTAAAAACCTTCAGTGAAACAACTTGGGTTGATGACTGAAACAGAAACGGAAGCATTGAATGGGAACGCTCAAGAGGAAAGAAAGAAGGTGGCCCTCTGAAGAGGGAGTTGTTTTCTGCAGAGCAAAGACAGGATATTTGGTGGTACTTCATGAAATTATGACCCTACTGGTGTTTCTCAACCTCTATCACAAGGGCTTACCACAGGGCTTAACATGTGGTGGAGTTTCATAAATACTTGTGGAATTAATGAGTGAATGAACTAATGAATGGGCAAATGCATGGTGCGCCCCAGGAGTCTATGTATAGTTATACACATGCACGTCTGCCCTTCCCAGAAATGACGGTGTGAGGCTGGAAGCTCGGGCCCTGGAACAGGCGGTCCAGCCCCACGCCCTGGCTGTCAGGTCTGTGTGGGCTCTCAGGAACTTGTGGGTCTCTGTGCTTCAGCTTCCTCCTCTGTAAAGTGGGGTCAAAGGAGGACTACCTCATGTGACTTCACTGAGGGTATGTGAGCTACTACAGGCAAGGTCACTTCAATATTGTCTGGTCCTTCACAAGTTCTCAGTAATTGTATCAACCATTCATTCATTCAAAAATTATCTATTTACAACTATTGGTTCCTATCATAAAGCTGTGCTGAACTGCTTCAACTGCAAGTTCTTACTGTATAAATTCAACTTGATCCATAAAGCTATTCATTAATCTTTCATTTATCAAAAAAAAAAAAAAAATTATCTATTGAAGGCCCACCAGGGCCCAGACACAGACTTCGGGCTATGACCTTGACCTAGGCAAAGTCGCCTCAACCATGAGCAGTATTGCTCACATGGTGTTAACATTTCAGGTGGGTGTGAGTTTCCCACCACAACTCAGTTTGTAAGGAATATCAAATATTTCCTTTTGCTAAAGAGAATTATATCAAATCCAAACACCCATTTTTCAAGGTACCAAAACATTAAACCTCAGTCTTGTATGTCTCCTTACCTACCCAAATCCAAGGGGCTAAGATGGAGCCTGCAGAAGAGGGGACAGGCTGCTGAGCACTGAGGGGCCCATCACCCAGGCCACAGGGTTCATTGGAAGGCCAGGCACTCTAACACCATAAGGGCCTGTGCCCTGGAGTTCCCTGGGTGGGGATGCCTGGCAAGAACCCCAAGACCTCAGCTCCACCCCCTTCCCTCTCTGGGGAGATGACATTGTGTGGAGGGAGGCTAAGGAGCCAGCCATGCCACAATGCAGGAAAAGGACATTCCAGGCAGGTCTGAGAAGAGGGTGTATGCCCAGTGAAGAAACTTGGGGATCCCAGAAAGTGCATAGCAGCTACAAATCTTTGTGTAACTTTTGTGTTGATGTGTCATATAATCAGATTTGGACCCCCTTCCAAAACTCCCAACTCTGATTCCCTTAATTCCCCAACTCAAGCAGCCCTGGGTCCCGGCAGAGGAAACCAGAAGCACAAGGTCCTAAAGCAAAAATGAGATGAGATGGGAGAACTGTACTCCAGGGTGGCTGAAGGAGAGTGAGTGCAGGGCAGTGGCTTGAAAGGTCTCCAAACACACACAAGATCACACAAGAACGTCACTGAGAGGCTCCAAGCAGGGCCGCAATGGACTCCATATCCATTCTTGGGAATCTGGCTGTGGCTTTGGGCTGGGTGCCTTCCTCAGTTTTGCCTCTCTTCCCTTCCTGGCTCTCTGGATGCTTCCAAGGAGTTTGCCAAGCTTTATCCTTGCACCTGAAGGTGAGATGGAACAGCAAAGAGGAGTCAGACCCAAGAGCAGCCAGCAAGAACTGATCTCTGACCCATCTGGGGCTGCAAAAGAATGATTGAGGGAAACAGATGTGGCTCGAGTGACTGGGCTCCCATCTACCATCCAGGGTTCGAGTCCTGGGACATCCTGGTGAAAAGCAAGCTGGCCTGCATGGAAAGCTGGAGCAGCAAGATGAGGCAAGAGGAGGAGACACAGAGGGAGACAATGGGAGATGCAGCAGACCAGGGAGCTGGGGTGGCTCAGGGGATTGAGCACCTCTCTCCCACTCTGGAGGGTCCCGGGATAGGTTCCTGGTGCTGTCTAAAGAGAAGACAAGCAGACACAGAAGAACACAGAGAACAGTCAGTGGGCGCAGGGCAGCAAGGTGGGGGAGGAATAAATAAATGAATCTTTAAAATAACATTTGTATTTTCTTCTCATCATTTTCCTATAATCAAATTTTCTTTTTCTTTTTACATAGTCTTGATAATAGGCAATAAGCTGGTGTCTCATTTGGCAAGAAGGGCTTTCCCATAGCCATTTTGCAGTGGCACAACTTGAGTCTGAATGGTAACTCACCTGCTCATGGTGAATAAGTGAGGGGGTCACATGGGAACCCAAGGAAACTGACCACAAGCTCAGCACTCTGGATACTGTTGATCGTGAACCTGACAACAGGTACCTCACTGATTTTTTTTTTTTAAGGTTAAAAAAAACTATTTTTAGAATTAGCAAGCCAGATTCAGTTTAGATAATCCAAACTTTTTGACAACATCCAAAGCATCAAAGTCAGGAGTCAGTTGAACATTTGCCTTTTTCTCTCCATCAGGCCTGATCAGGGTGTTGACCTTGGCCACATCAATGTCATAGAGCTTCTTCACAGCCTGTTTCATCTGGTGCTTGTTGGCCTTGACATCCACAATGAACACCAGTGTGGTGTTGTTTCAATCTTCTATAAGGCTGACTCAGTGGTCAGGGGGAGATTGATGATGGCATAGTGGTCCAGCTTGTTTCTCCTGGGGGAGCTCTTCCCAGGATATTTGGGCTCTCCTGAGATACAGTGTCTTGGGCTGCCAGAAGGTGGGTGACGAGCAGATATGCTTTATTTTGTGGCTGTGGATGCCTTTTAGTACTGCCTTCTTGACTTTCAAAGCCTTTGCTTTGGCTTTGGTTTTGGGAGGGGCAGGGGCTTCCTTCTTTGCTTTCAGCGCCATCTTCATGAAAAGGCCTTCGTTGATTTTTTTTTTTTTTCCATTGTGGGCAGAGCATCTGTACCTGCATTTCAGCTTTCACAGCTGGGTCTCCTGAAACCCTACCTGTAAACACAGTCTCTCCTTGGGTCTCCAAGTTCAATCCTGGCTAAGGCAGGCACCTCTAGGACTTTTCTGTCTGACCACCCCCAGCTTTGCCCTGTATAACCTTGTGGCCAGCTCAGGGTCTGCCTCATTCTTGAGTCCCAGGACTAGGTTCTCCTGACTATGCTTTTGTTAGTCCCCTCCCAAAAGTCCTCGATGGCCTTGCTACTACCTCCCCATGCACCTGCCATGACACTCACCACCTGACCCACTCTCTTCTGACCACTTGCCTCCCCCACTCCTCACTGCCCACTCTTAAAGGTTACTTCCATTTTTCACCTCAGATATTTTTCTGCTCATTGTTCCCTGGACCTAGTATTATCTCATTTTTTTCAGCATGGATTCAGCACCTACTGTGTGTAGGCATGTGTTAGTTGTGACGATTCAGAAACAAGCAAGTCTGAGCCCCTGCCTTCATGAGGGTTACAATCTGTCAGGGAAGAGTGACATCAGACACGTAATGATGAATATGACAACCCTTGCAAAATGGGGACAGCGGGTACTAAGATAACTTGATCTGGTCTGGGCATGGTCAGTCCAAGCCTCCTGAGAAACTTTTGGATAATATCGTGGACACTGTCATTTGCACACCAATTGGAATCTCTATACCTGCAGCTGGATCAGTTTTTCCAATTTCTATCCTCCTTCCAGTCTTGTATGAGGTCCTGACCTGTCCCCTTCTGCTCTGTGTAGCAATAAATCACAGACCACTCATCATCAAGGTAGAACACAAATAATATCTTATAAGTACATTCCATGTTTGTGGTGTGCCATTCATTTAAACTGAAAAAAAAAGAACAACCTTTTATTTCCAGTTTTTTCCCATTAATTCAAACCTTCTTAAAAACTCATGCCCTTTATCGTAGACCATCCACTAGACATGAGCATCATATAAATGTGTCACACTAGCAGCAAACTGGCAAGCAACAAAGCTTCCCCAAGCATGAAAGAACAGGTTCAGGAATATATTATTGGTTGACAGTTAATTCAATTTTTAAAATGTGGTTCACCCATATGAACTATGTTTCAGCACGAATCCATTTGTGTGCTTCAAGGGGCACTCTAAAAATGATCAAATCTCCCCTCTCCCCACGGAGCTCTCCATGACCTGGCTATGTCAGTAGCTCAGAAAAATCTGTTGAACCATGCTGATTATGGAAAAACATGGTGAGGGAAAGCATCTCTGCAAATTCCAACATACTTCTGCCAGGGGAACAAGGAGTCACTCGTGGGGTAGGTTTGGGAAGGTAGAGGAAGAAGGCAGGTGATAAAGAAAAGTATCTATTACTGTGACAGTTCAAAACTATAGTTTTGGCTTTGAGCCAATGACGAGAAAGAGCTGATTACATTGCATGTTTTAGGATTCTCTTTCTATTCCATTGAAAATAAGGAGGCAAAAGCTTCTCTTTGTCATAAAAAAATCAATTTCTTAGCTGCCATTTCTGCTTAGCAAAAGGTTTTTCTGCCATATCCTTTAAAATGCCATTTGTTAGTGTGATTACAGAATGAGTTCCAATCTATGTTTAATTCCATAAAATATCATCTTTTGCTTTTAAAGGGTATAAGAAAGCATATGAATGAGCATATTAATCACAGCTACTATTTCCAGGGCTTGAGTGAAAAGAAGTATTTCTGTCTGTGTATGTGACTGGGCATACAAGTCTAGAAATATTCCCAATAACCAAAATTATCTCTTTTGCTGCAACAAGAATATAACTAAAAGAATAAATTACATGACCACAAACTCCATCCAGGTTACCTTTCTAGATTAAATAGTTGCTCTTTGAATCGAGGTTACAGAATGTATTTTGCCAGCCATGACCCTTAGGCTATGATTGAACCAGCCAAAATGTTTAGCCACATTATTTGGCTCTGCCTCGGAATTAATTCAGAAAGTCCCAAAGGCATCCAGTTGGGTTCCCTAGAGCCTCAAACTTTATGAAATTGTTCCTTATTCACTTACAGTAAAATCTGGTGCCATTAATGCCTTAGCTGAAAATTGGAACTGCTTATTCATAGCACGTCATCTATTACACACACAGATGCCGAATATTGTGCAGTGATAAATATAACAATTTAAAAGCTGTTGTACATCTTTTCAGGGGACTGGGTCCTTGAAGGATGTTTTAGAGCCAATGGAGAGGAAGTCTTAGGAATGATAAACCAGTCAGCGTGATATATCAAACACACATTAAACAGGATGAGATGGTCTCAGATTTCTTGTACACTGATTCTCCTCCCCTGAGGTAGGACACATTCTTTCCATCACCTGTGAAAAGGAAGCTCAGATCAGCATAGTTTCCAGAATGAAGAGAGAGTCAATTATTGTTAACTTCGAATTACAACCATGAAAACAAAGGACTTCTTAGTCAATTGAAAAAACAGTGGATACAACTAAAATGTATTTCCCATGAGTCAAAATAATAGAGAAATACTAATACCTTCTATCTGGTGTCGAAGGAAAGAGACACCTGTTACCACCTCCAGGGGAGGGGTCTCACTGAGTGGTGGGGAGCAAGAGCACACCTGCCATCAAAAACATCCGGGACCCCAGCCCACTCCATGCTTTGCAGGTGTTGAGGTCGCCAGCAAAACTATGACTCACGCAGGCACTGGGTGGAGCAATGTTTACTCACATAAAGAAGAGACTGAGCAAAGTCAGTTTCACTAGTGGCATCTATTCCGATGACCAGAGGGTCTCAATCTACAGCCACACAGGCATGAACTATGTATGCCCTTCTTTTGAGTTGCAGCATAAAGGACCCTGCTCCCTCCCCACCAGACACAGCAGCAGGGATGGGCCAGGTGCCATAAAATGTACCTGCTTTAGCCAGGTTGTCTCCAATGGATGTTTACATCTGCTGGGGGCAAAAGGGAAAGGAAGGTGCAGGAAGACCATTATCTGCTAGGGGATGGGTTTTACCTCTGGAGAACGGCTCACATACACCATCCCACCCCAGGTGCCAGGCTCACACATCAAGTCCCCAGCACAGGGTTCACCTGGGGGTCCCAGGGAAAGGCGGCAGGCTGCCCTCAGACTCACCCCTACAACAGCAGGGATGGCCACATCAGGGCCTGGGGGACGGGGGGCGCGGCCCAAGGGTGTATCGGTACCTGGGTGTCAGCTTGTGCTGCTGCTGTTAGGTTTTATTCAGAGGAACAAAAATTAGAGAAAACTCCTGAGATGAAAAGAGTGGTCTGCAGTACATGCCACGCTACTGCATAGTTCATAGTTTCAAACTTCTGTAGTGCTTGGGCATTTCCTCAGTTTATCAGAATAAAATGTTACTAAAGATGGAGACCCAAACACAGAGTCCCATATTGCTAAGTGGGGTTTCTGACGGCATTGTGTTGATGGTCAGATGCAAAGAAGGAAGAGAAATGGGAAGTTTTAGAAATACCACCCATCAGGAAAGTCGCTGCAATGCTCACCCAGCATCCACAGTTGGCAGTATTTAGGGGAACAATAGTTACTGCCTCCTCACTGGAAAACCAAACCAAGAGGTTGCTTAGCAACTTGGCTAATCATTGTCCTCTTCTTCCTCACAGCCAACATCTATTAAGCACCTACTGTGTGCTGTATCGGTGTTCATTGATTCAATCCTAATAGTAATAACTGTGTTAGTTTCAAGATGGGATTAGATCTGAAGAGATTTATTGGGAAAATCAGCTGCAAGGGGAAATGGGGAGGGCACTGGAAGAAGCTAGGAGAGCCTTAGGCCAGGTCTAAGCAACTGCTGTGGCAAACAGGAGCGGGAGGGAAGGTTGGATGGGGAAAATCTTAGACTACAGTGCAGTTTTAAGAAAGTCTATGGGGTCAGGGGGAGTTTCCTGAACCCAAAGTTGCCGGTCAAAGGAGCCCCACATCAACTAAAAACAAACCTGCCTTGTTTGCACTGACCCGAGAAGCAGTGGAAGCATAACCTTGGCAAGCATGACCTTGGCAAGCATGACCTTGGCATGATCTCCGTGATGGAGCACAGCTGCTGAAGCCATCAGTTAAGCATGCTTGGGGTTGTTCCAGATCAGAGATCGGAAGGTATGATTCCATACACTACCAGGCTGCTTCCAATCCGGAAATAGAAACCACATCAAGAGTTACACAAGAGATGTTTCCTATGAAGAATTACTCTAATTCTTGAAAAAAAAAAAAAAAAAAAGATTATAAAATATCGGGATACTTTATATGGTCCCCTAGGGCTGCGGGAGAGAACCGAAGGAAGGACAAACTCAGCAGATGGTTGTGGTAGATTAAAGCATGTTTGTTTCCCACCAGGACGCGCTTTGAGTCCTGACCCCCAGTCCTGGGCGGTTGTGAACGTTGTAAGTGGGATCTTGGAGGGCCTATTGTGATGAGGTCAAACTGAATTTGGCTGGGCCTTAATCTGAGATGACTGAAGTCTGGTAAGAGCAGAGGAAATGTTTTGTACATGGAAGTACAAGGTCCTGGAGGAGACAGACACAGATGGCCTTGTGATGGAGGCAGGTATACCTACAGGAGAAGGTATAGCTCAGCTCCCTGGAAAGCACGGAAACGTGCTGGTTTTCCCAGCCAGAGCTGTTCTGCAGACCCTGGCAAGCAGGAAGCAAGTGTCCGAGAACGCGCTGTGCCGAGGCAGCCGCGGCTCCGAGGGAACCCCTTGGCCCAGGAAGCACCGCGAGGGTCCGGGGAGGGAGCCAGGCGCCTGGGCGGGCCGGGGGCCTTCAGGCGCTGGTCGCCACATCTGGAAGTTATCTCCAGGCCTGTTCAAGGCGCGCGGCTGGAGGCAGAGCGCCATCAAGTGTCCTCAGTTACGCTGCAAGCCCCTTCCTCCCGCCCTGTCCCTCCAGCGCGCTCCCTGAGAAAGCTCCCCTGGGTGCTCCTCAGAAGGACAGATGCTTCCAGGAATCCTGTCCTTTAAGGCACAGCCTATATGGAAGGGTGAACCAGGAGCTGAGAGACAAGAAGTTGATTAACTGCACACGTGATCACCTAGGGAACCTGCGTGGCTGGTACTTGAATTGCCCTTTTGGTCGAGGAGAAAACAGGCTTGGGGAAATTAAGTAACTTGCTAGAGGTCCCATATTTACCGAGTGGAGGAACTGGAATTTCATTCTGTAGGATTCCAGCATTCGAGTTCTTAACCACTGTTCTGTACTATAATGATTCATCTTAAAAGATCCTAGAATCCTTTCTAAAGCCCCTGTTGATGACAGTTTCCAATGACAAGCCCTGGGATTTGTTAGTATACCATCAAAATAAGATTTTTTTTCAGGCTGGAGAGGACAGCTTGCCCTTATATTCTATAACAGTTTGACTCTCCCAAGAGTCTAATCGATGATTTTTAAAAAACAGATGTGGAAATAAACCAGCCTCATATAAAAGAGTCAGAAATGATGAAGCAATGGGGACTGGGTTCAGAGGAGGAAATATTACTGAATCCCCTTGGGGAAAAACTGAGGAAGAGTGATGATTCTGATGTTCAAGTAGCAGAAGGTTTTCTCACTTGAGAGACTTATCACCTTTCCCCTAAGGTCTGAATATGAGGAAATGAGCTTGCACAAAAGCCAGAAAGATTTCTGTTGAATACAAGGAAGAACTTCTTAACCATTAGGATGATGAAACACTAGAATAAAGTTTTTTATGAAGTATTAAAGTCCCCATCCTGGAGATATGAAAAAAGAAAAGCAAAACTATCTATTATGAGTGATTTAGACATTCCTAGATGAAAATAGTGGCCTCCCAAGGTCCTTCCCTAGCACACAAATCCTGTATGCCTTAGTCATTTTTAATTCTCCCATGCCATCAGATATCGATGCCTTCTTTTGGGGATTGAATCATGTTCCCTACAAAAGGCATGTTCAGGTCCCAACCCCTGGTCCTGTGGGTACAGACCCACTGGAAATAAGATCTCTTCAAGACATTACTTCATAGCTCCAGAGTTTGGTGCCTTATCAGTGGGCCCTACTTTGGAATCTGTGCTCCTGAGAGTGACAGAGTTAGACTCAAATATGTCCTCCCTGCACATGGTCCATCAGTCCCTTCTATTCAAACCTATAAGTGGTGCCGGAGTTTGTAGGTGTACTTCCAGAGACTGGAGTCTTTGGCCTGCCCATGTGCCAGCTGAGCCCAGAATCTCGGTGGAGCTGTAGCTCCTACTCTACAGCTCAAAGGACTCACCCAGGACACCTGGCGGGGAGATGATGATGGACGACTGCCATCCCAGGGAATGGAGAGAGTCTGCAGCTGCAGGCAGAATAATCCCATTCATCTTATCCATGGGATATAAGCCCCCTCTCACTTGGAGGTGAAGTGGACCTCACCATTCCAGACTCCTCAGGATTGGGGGAAGAGCCATGGACTAGAGTGGACTTACTGGTATTCTGTTATAGACATATTGTGATTCAAGCAATGGAAGAAATTACAACATTAATGTGGAGCCAGTGGCCACTGGACACTTTGGGGGCAGGGAGAGGGAAAAGCAGTTGTAATACAGGGGCTTTTTTGGGGCGTGGGAGTGACATTGCAACGACAGATATAGGCCATTTTAATCAGTATATAACATGCAAAACTGTGTGAGAGAGAGTGTGGTCTACAATGTGAACTATGGTCCATGCTTAGTGGCAAAGCCCCAGGATGTGTATATCCATTGCAGGTGATGTGCCACACTAATGAAAGATGTTTATGTGGGAGGTTGTGGGAGGTGTGGGAGGTGGGGCATATGGAAATCATTGTAATTTTTGTGTAACATTTATGTAATCTAAGTATCTTTTTAAAAAAAATTTTTTTTTAATTAAAAAAAAAAAA
>JAQZBX010031521.1:0-26248 GCA_029593785.1 Cabassous unicinctus | reverse complement strand
GCAAGATGGTGTTAAATGCAAAGCAAAATGGAGGGGGAGCAAGTGGGGGGGGAGACAAAACGTCCGAACCGGGAAACCAGAGACGCAAGCCCTCGGGATGGTCTTGACCTCGCTGGTCCTCAGCTTTCTCATTTCGAAAACAAAGGCGTGCACCCAGATGACCTCGTGGGTCGCTCTCCTGGGAAGGCAGGAGCCTCGGGAGAGCAGTGGTTTATTCTAGCAGTCCGATTTGAAGGCCAGGCTTATCGCTGCCTCAGGCGGGTGTTAGGGCTCTTGTACCAAGTGGCAAGGAATCACAAGAATGGTGTCATCGTCACTGAGGCTTACCAAAAAGGGCGATATCCAGACAGCTGACCCTCCTTCGTGTTCTACATCCACACCACCGTGCCCACACAACTGACATTCTGTGGGTGGATGCTGACCTGTGGCAGGAGCCTTTTGAGCACCTTATGAGTTCACTGTTAAGGTCCGTAAAATCTGGTCCCAAGTATATGTTCTCCAAATCCAGATCTATTGAGTGATGACCCACCTGGTAGGACAACCTTCAGTTAACTAGAAGCCGGCCTGCCTCCTACTAATAGTAACTAGCATTCTATGGAGTGCTTACAACGTGTCAGGCACTGCGTCACGCCCGCGTGTGCGCTATCTGTCCAGAACAATCATGGAAAAGGGGATTGCTCTCACCGGTAGCAGCCCAGGGAGAACACTTTCATCTCTCTAGCCTCCATTTTGATTTAGAACATCATTGATTACTAGTAATTTCTAAATCTACCAACTTTTCCAAGACTGTCTTTAATTTTAGTAACCTACCTTTTCCTTCTTCCCTTAGCACACAGGACCAATATTAATTGAAAACACTCCTTGTGTGTCAGGCACTGTACTAGACTTAAGGGATATAAGGACAAGTAATGCACAGTTTCCTCTCTTGGGAAGCTCATTCAGGCCTTCACAGGGTATAAAGAGATACGATTTAAATGAGGACACATATTCACATCCCTGTGACCTCTGCAGTGAAACCAATATCAAAAGGTATGTAGAATTTGGAGAGTTGGATGGATCTTAGAGGTTTCCTAGGCACCCTCTCATGTCATGGATGCAGAAAGAGTTCAGAGAAGTTAAGAAATTTCCCCCAAAGTCCCTCAGCTCACTGTGATAAAGTTGGAACTGGAATCCAGCTCTCTCCAGTCTCACTTCAGTGATGTTCCTACCATCCATCACACTGGACCATATATGCTCCAGCGAGCAGAGGGGTCACTCCAATGGCTCAGCCACCCACAACGCATTGTCAAACTTACTCCACATAATGTATAACCCAACTCTGTTAGAACAGTTGCTTTTCTTTGAAGTTGGGCCACAAATACTCAGATGTGCAGTTGGCAGGCAGTTAACCTTCCATCAAAGATTTCTGTGTTCCTCAGCTGACTTCTCCTCCCACCTGGCTCAAAAGTGAGCAAATGGCTCAGCTAATTTCAAACCAGATTTAAGACCTATATTTGACAGCAAGGTATGCTTAGAACTTTGAATGTCTTTGGTGACAGCATAGGGCATAGAAGGGTCAGAATCCTAATTATATACTTAGATTGTTCCAGTGCTGGGTAAGACAGGATCCTGGATAAGAAATACACCAGCCATCTGTCAAGGCCTGTGAAACTAGGTAAGGAAGCAAGGGTGTGCAAAGGCTGTGAAGCAATCTGATCCTCCTCCCCCACAACTGTCTAGTTCATTATGGTCAAGGGAACCATTCTGCTACCGAGTAGTCCACCTGAAGAAAGGGGACTTTCAGGTGTAGGCAGCGATGGAATACTCTTATTTCTTGGCCAAGAGTTACTCAAAGGCTCAAAGAAATGCTGCAAGAAAGATAGGATTGACTGCTAGTTTGTCAGTGAATGAAGCAGGGTAAAGGTTCTACTCACCTGGTTATTACTCATCAAAACAATAATAATAAAAGAACTGGCACATCCAAGGTTAAAAGTCTCTAGAACTCTTAGACTTTCTTACTCTTGGTCTAACTTAACTTCTTCTCTAAAAGAAAACAATTCAAATATAAAATGTTAGAATAGTCTATGCTGAAGAAGACTGGGCAGGAAGAAAGAGTGATTACGAGAGGGTGCATCCAGCAATTATTTTAGGGAATGCTCCTAAATAAATAAGTATAAATCTTCAGTGGGGATAGTTTGGGGCAAATGATAAAGCATATGAGGAAACAGAGTGAAAAGGGGAATATGAAAATACCACCTGCCCAACTTTCTTAGACAATAAAGCCAATAAGTTGTGTTCCCTTAGTATCTACTTCATGGTCACTGGTATCTCTAGTGTAAGAAAACATCTGTCACAATTTTCTTGTGTGGCTATTTCTTTAAGTTGATACCAGGCAAATCTCGTTTTTTTCTCTGGGGAAAATATACTTTGGGATTCCTGCCGCAAATTAAATGGTCTAGATGAGTTTTTTAAAAGATAATTTAAGGGCAATAAAAAATATATACTGCAAAAAGGAAATACTGAAGGTGAACAAGAGTTCCTAGGTTGGAAGTCCAGGTAGGAACTGCCACGGAAAGGGCAAGTGCTGAAGGGTACCACACAAACTCAGGAAGTGTTCTGCATCTCTCTACTTGAGTCTAGGTCAACCAAGAGATTACAGAAAAATAACAAAGCTATGGGGAAACTTAAGTTTTATATGACCAATTTTTACGTGATAGGCTTCCTTCTCCTATCTAACTTTTAGTTTATAAAGAGAAGGGCTCAGTATTTTGAATGTACAAGGTCACGTGCACATACATCTACAAACCAAACAAAAAATGAAAAATGGAAAAAAAAACCAAAACACCATCTCAAATATACTTCAAGAATATACTTCACTCCTAAGGAGTGAGAGCATGGTCCAAGTGTCAAGAGACTCCTGGACTCCAGGAACAGGTCTGTCTCATTCAATGTGCTATCTATCCATACGGTAGGTGCCCAATGAGTATTTGTTGAATGACTGAGTCCCAAAGAATTTACATGGAGGAAGGGTAAGTTCCACCATTTCTCACTCCTACCTTGACCTGGAAACTTGGCCCAGGAAGCAGAATGGCAGGTTTCTGAATTCAGCCCCACTCTGCCCTGGGGCCATCAACTAGGGTCCATCACTACTCTGAGTGGTGCTGGTGGTCCAGATGAACTAAGAGGAATGGCCCTGTCCAAGATCATTTATAAATGCAGATCTACTTTTTTTTTTTTTTTCCTAACAAATCAATTTTATTGGTACATATTAGTAAAGCATAAATCCATCCAAAGTTTACAATCAATGGTATTCAGTGTAATCAAATATTTGTGTATTCATCACTTCAATCATTCTTAGAGCACTTTCATTATTCCAATAATAATAATAATAAAAAACAAAAAACAAACTCATCACCTCTCAATCTCGCTATGCTTCTCCTGCCATACATAGCTGCTATTCTTTTTCCTTCTCTCTAGTATATTTGTATTTATATTTTGTAAAAACAGCCTTATATATACAATATCACCCATATTCGTGTTTTACATGAGGTTTTACTGTCATATACAGTACCATGTTACAGTTTTTAGCTTTCCTTCTATAAATCTACTTTTAATAGATAATCCTGATGAATAGTGACACACAAAAACAGGAAGCTTCATGTATAGATAAAACCTGGTCCATGCCATGAGATTCCAAAGACCCAAAGGTTTAAAACAAACAAGTAAGCAAACAAACAAACCCAAAAAAGCTTTAGTAGAGGAAAAAGGAAGGGATGGCTCTTCCTTTTAGCTAATCCCCATCTCTCTCCCTCATCTCATTCAGCCCCTTTGCATTTCCTTCTTTCATAAAGAGTGGGCTCACTAGCTTTCCATCATGTTCAACAGGCCACTTGCTACCAAATTCTAGACCTCTGAAGAAAGGCTAAGAAGATTCACTTTTGGATAAAAAAAGTCAGAGCTCATGAAAATACAGATATCAGATGAGAAATACCTCAGAGCAAACACTAAGAATTCTAAGTAAAACAAACAAAAAAGACAAAAACAAAACAAAACAAAACACCTATTTGGTTTTGTCAAGAAATTTATTTGAATATTTGAAAATTAATAATAGCCAGGTTTATCAAACCCTTGCAAGGCAAAGCAAATAAAGTAAGCAACAGCAATTAAACAGAGAGAAAATAATTATGAAGGATACTACTTCATAAAAGCTACCCAAAGCCAAGTAACCTGTGGTCTATTCTTTCTTGTTCCTTGCTGGTAATAGGGGAGAAAACTGGCTTGGAAAAGAACAATGAGAGAAATTACAAGAAATTCATTTTGAATACACAGTTTGGGCCATCTTTTCCGCTCTACAATGAGGGCAAATGTGGGAGAAATAAGCCAATGAGGGGTTTACATGGCTTTTAATTCTAGACTTTGTCATTTACTAGTTGTTCATTCATTTGATAATCTTTTATTCCTTCTCTTACTCATTTAGCCATTCATTCATCCAATAAATATTCATTAAGTACTTTCCTGGGCCCTGTGATAGGTGTGGGAGGACAGGAGTGAACAAAAAAGAGTCTCTCTGACCAATGCAGGAGCGGTGCTCAGAGCCTAAGTTCTCAAAAGCCTGTAAAAATATCTGAGACCAAATAATAATTAATTGGCTCCAAAGTGGAAAAAGAAATGGTAAAATTGAAAACAACAGATGTTTAATGACATGCCTATGAAATGCAATATCAACTATTTACAACTTGACTCATATATATTCATTCACTATAATACATATTTACAAGTTATGGGTGGGATGGGTATCTTTTAAAACATTTGACACGATGAGAGGTGCGGTTTCCAAAAGTAAAAGTCCATAAAGGTCCTCAAATGTCCCCAGGATATCGACAGGATATTCTGCTCTCATGGGGCTCATAGGCTAGTGGGGACAGAGGCACATACGAACAGCCACAATCACATTGTGAAACGCCTCATGTAAGAAATGAACCTCCCCAATGCTCAATTTTCAAATGGGGGAAAAAAGATATAGAACTCAAGGCAGTTGTGTGGACCAAAGAACAAAGACAGGAAAGTATTTTATAAACAAAGTGGTAAAAAGCAAAAGTGTTAACTCCAAAATCTCTGTTCCTCAGAGTGGTAAATATTTCTTCTGGGTTTGATGCTACACGTGCTGCCTGTGCAGGAACAGATGCTGGGAACAGAAACAAATCTCTACCATGCCCTAAAAACAAGGAAGCCTTGGTGCCTTCCTGCAGCCAATAGAGAATCCTGATGAGGGGTGACACAAAAACCAGGAAGCTTCATGTATAGATAAAACCTGGTCCATGTCATGAGGCACCAAAGAGCCAGATGTTTCAAACAAACAAAAAAGCTTTTTCTTTCTTTTTTTTTTTTTTTTTTTAGGAAAAAAGAAACCATTTTCAATTAGCTTCTGTACTAAGCAGGTAATACCATCTATTTGTCCTAAAAATGAGAAGCTGTAGATTGCTCCTAATTTTTTCCCCTCTCTTTTGTAGACATTTTGTGAAATACCTTAATTCTCCCCATTGGCAACAGTAGTAGGTAAAAGGGAAAATAAACTCAGCTGTAGAAAGAAAGGATCATGTGGCATAGCATAGAACTATATCCTAGGAGGAAATGTGATGATATTCTTTCTTCTCTTTTCCCTATTGTACACGGACATGCATTTGGGGGGTGGGGTGGGAGAGGGCTGGGGCAGTGATATGACCAGGTTAAAAGCAGCCCAGGATACAACCTAAAAAACTGAAGAGGGATAACAATTATAAACTCCTGCAAATAGAAATTGGCTGCTTCAACTGGGTTACTCCAGACTCTCCCCCTGGATTCAAGATTTCCTTTGTCTCTCAACAGAGTTTGTTAAAATGATTTACTACGTGTTTAAATAAACCAAGAAAACAATACAAGAAAAATTAAGCATTATGAAGAATGAAAATCTACTAAAAATACTTTAAGGAAAATGTACTAAAAATACTTTAAGATGACTTCAAACACAAAATCACATTTACAAAATAACATTTTAATGACTTAGGCATAAGTAACTCAGGAACACATGGATAAAATTTCCTTTAAAATGCATATGGGTTTAAAAATTAGGGGGAACCTGCTTGGCAAAATGAGCTTGGATTGTAGAACACAACTCTGAAAAAGAAAGAAGTTTGTCAAACTGTACTCATTTGAGTGCCCCCTTTCTGGAGCTTTCCTTGTTGAATGAGTCAACTCATGACTTAAGAAACTTGGAAGCATTTTCTTGGAAATGTTTGAACTATCTTTTCCTATTTAGGCAAAGTATTCAGTAAGTTTATAATAAATGACTCCCTCAAACTCATTATCTTGAGCATCAAAAGCAGAGGTCTACTCCCATCAAAAATGCTAGGCAGCCTTAGACTCTAAGCAAACGGATATCTCATCTTTGTGACAATCTGCCACGGATGTTTTTCATTCCCTTTTAGTTCATTTAGAACTAACCTTAAGGGAATGGTTATCTTTTTTTCACTAATTAAAGATGCAAATTTTACACAAAGTCCACAACCATCATGCTATATTTTACATGTCCTGCCTTTTTTTTTCTTAACTATACAAACTTCATGCTCTCATCAATACTTCTACCCCAGCCATTACTATAAAATATCTTAGCATTTATACTGCTTACTGTTTCCAAAATGTGCCCTAAAACATCATCTCATTCCATCTTGGGAGATGATCATGACAAGTATTGAACTCATTTTTCAGACAAGGAAACTGAGAACTGAGGTTCAGAGAACCTCAACCATTCTGCAAACACCAACGGCACTTTCAAATCTTGGCACATTTTCTTATTTGTTCTGTTCTGTTTTTATAGTCATGCTCAATCAGATGCTTACTCCCTTTATCCCCACAGAATGTGATCCCCCATTATCAGGGATCAGAACAAATGCCACACTTTTCAAGATATGATCCCTGACTACTGAATCTCCAAGGGTGATGGCCATTTTTGTGTGTCAACATGGCTAGGCCATGTCCCCAGTTATTCCATTTCAAGAGTTAGCCAGTTGTGAAACTGGAGGGAACCCAGTCCATAAGACTGCCCATACTTCTGACATCAAATAAGTTTGGGGGACCTCAAAACCATTCTCACATTCAATAATTTGCTAGAAGGACTCACAGAACTTGCTGAAAGCCAACAGGCTCAGTTATGACTTATTTCAGAAAAAGGATGTAGATTAAAATCAGCAAAGGGAAGAAACAGTGTAGGGTGAATGCAGACGGAATGCCCTTTCCGTGAACCTAAGGCCCTGGAATGAGGATGGGTTGGTCTGGCCAGCCACCTGACCTTCATAATAGGGGTTTATATGTAAGCATCGAAGGAATACCTGTGATAACAATCAGGAGGTCTGCTAATTGTTAACTAGAAACCCTTGTTTCCCGCTGCTTTGTAACCTTATAAAAGCTGACCGTGTCTGTTAGGAGGCGCGGAGCCTCCCACCCAGCCGCTGCTGGGTCCTGTAAGTAGTCTGAGAACCCCGGGCTTGCCACCACTGGGTTCTGTGTGTGAGTAGTGGAGGCATGACCATCGCTGGGCTCCCGTGTGGTTTCTCTGGAACATCAAATTAGTTGGTGCGTTAAAATTGGCGTAGTCGGCAGGCCAGGGTCTCTACCTGTGTTACAGACAGAATCTAGGAAAAGTTCCAAATGTGGAGTTTTGTAGTCTTTTCCCCTCGGAATTATAGTGCTACTTTTCCAACATCTACATGTGGCAACAAATACAGTATTGCCAACAAGGGAAGCTTACCTGAACCTTGGTGTCCAGAGACAATCACATAGGTACAGTTGACTGTCCATGTGGCTGATCTCAGTTTCCAGCCCTTCAGGAGGCTGAGCTGATGCCTTGTCCCAACTTCCCCTCATCCCCCCTAAAATCACATTTTGGTGTGGCTCAAAGCCCCCACCCTAAATCACATTCCTACTATCTGGCTGGCCCAAAGCCTCCGGGCAAACAAAGACACTCCTATCAGGCACCACATCCAAGGACTTCGAGATTACCTCCCAGAAGTCCGGGCAAAGGCCAGGCCTCTTTGAACAAGGTTAAGTTCTTTACTACAGGCTCCACCAAACACAAATTAAGGTGTTACTGTAAAGGTAGTTGGTAGATTTGACTAAAGTCCATAATCAGTTTGATTTTAAGTAAGAGAATTTGCATGTCTAACAAGTTTCCTGACCACACTTTGAAAACCAATGCTCTAGATCTGGCTTAATACAATAGCCACTAGCCACACGTAGCTATTAAATTTAAATGAATTAAATTGAAGTAAAACTAAAAATCCTATTCATCCATTGTACTAACTACATTCCAAGTGCTCAGTCACATGTGGCTAGTTACTACCATATTCGACAACAAAGATAGAGAACATATCCATCATTGCAGAAAGTTCCCATTGCACAATGCTACCCCAGAGCTACTGAGGAGGCCACCAAGGGGAAACCCTGCCATGTATGGTCAGATACCATGGGCAGGGAAAACAGTGATTTCAAATGTAAGCCTTACATCGAAGAGCATGAGCACAGATGGTCCAAATCACAAGCATTAAGATGCTTCCCACATGGGCTACTCTCTGTGGCTTCAGGATGAGTAGCATGGGTGATTAGTCTACGTAACACTCATTAACTACTCTTCTAAAAAAAGGCTGGAAAAGCCAGCAATAGTAATGCAGCCCATGTTGGTCACCATGTTCTTTCTTCATTTTCCTTAAACAGGGGTAGAGATGGGGGGATTAAGAAACGCACCCTAATCCAGGATGATGTCATCTTGAGATCCCTGACATCGACAAAGACTTTTATTCCAAATAAGGTCATATTCTGAGGTTCTGGGTAGATATCCTTTGGAGAGAGGGGTCATCATTCAACCCTCTACACTGCCCTACAAACTGTTCTCAACATAACAGCCACAGTGATGCTTTTAAAAGTTAAATTAGATTATGTTATTCCTCTGTTCAAAATCCTCTAATAGCTCCCATTTCACTTTGGAGTCACAGGATAAAAAATCCTTAGGCTGGCCTAAAAGGACCTATGTGATCCTCACCTCCCTCCAGCCAGTCATAGATAACACAGTGGATGTTGAAAGATGTAGAAGAAATTGAGACATATTTTGGGGGCGTATCAATAGGACCTGTTATTCACTAGACACAGGAGGCAACACACTAAGAGGAACAAGTTCAGGACGTGAGATGGAATTACAAATTCAGTGTTGCCCATCCTGCATTTGAGATACCTGTGAATAAGTTTATATATAGTTTCTGAAGCTCAGAAAGAGATCTGGGCTGAGGAGATGAATTTAGAAGATACTGTGATAGAAATAGTAATTAAAGCTCTGGGAGAAGTAAAGAGGACCTAGGATTAAGTCATCAAGAGAGCCGACACACAAAGGTAGAATGGAGAGGGGTAGCTTGCCAAGGAGACCAAGACAAGAGGTTGGAAGGCCAAGAGAGTGGGGCATGGAGAAACTAAGGGAGAGAGACGACAAGGTTTCAAGAAGGAGGGATGGTTAACTATGGTAAGTAAATGTAGGGGAGAAAAGTGACCCCAGAAGGTCACAGGGAAACTGAACTAGAACTACTTCCATTGAGTAGTGGAGGCAGCAATGTGACTGAAGCACATGGGGTTGAAGAAGTGAAGCCAGTGAGGCAATTCTTTAGAGAAGTTTGATTGTACCTGGGAAGGAAAAGGTGGTAACTGAAAGGCAGAGGTGGGTTACTGGCATTTCTTTCTGTTTTCCTTCTTCCTCTTTAGGGAAATGTTGATGGAAAGGATCCAGTAGAGACTGAAAGGGAAGAAAGGGATAATAAATAACACAGTTTTTCTGAGATGCTGGGATAGGCAAAGGCTTAGCTTTTGATCAAAGGAAGGAGCCCTTCCCTCCCAGGTGTCAGGAAGGAGTTAAGTATGTGAGTGGATACAGGTAAGTTTGTAGTTTTCACGATGGGAGGCTGAGAGGTTACTTACAGGTAGATTCCATTTTCTTAGGAAAATCTAGGATAGATGAGATGTTGGTATGCATTTATAATGGATTCAGTCTTCTCTGTTGTTGTTTAATATTCTCCAACCAAGCCTAGCTGCCTGATGCAGGGTCCCAAGAAGACTGATGGCCAGGCTCACCCAAGTCTGGGGTTTTACCAGATAAGTGGAAGAAGGACTGAGCAAGGGAGTGGAAGATATTTGCAAGAGAGTAACTGAAACAAAGGACCAGAACTCTAATCAAGGTAGGGAAGCAAGAAAGATGAGAATGGAAAGAATTAGTGAACTGGTAAAGGGAACAAAGAACACTTGCAGTTAAGTACTTAGAACTTTGAGGTCACCTAAGAGTCAAAAGCTTAAATATTAAATCCATGAATGCCAAGAGTCCAGTGCACCTGAGTAGCAAAGGGGTTTTAGATACAGCAAATCTATCACAAAGCACCACTATACTTTCTATCAAAAAGGTTCAGAGGGACTTTGATATTGCAAAGGTAAAAAGGAAGCATCGCAATTGAATGAAAATCATTCCAAGTCTGGATTTTGTACCACCAAAGTATTTCTAAATGATGTCTGGTAAATGACTCCAAGAAAGGTGCTTTATAAATTTCACTACAGTAGATTCTCTATAAAGTGTCCTATACACATGTTTTATCTGATTCCTTTTAATCTAAAGTCACTCGCTAGAGGAGTGGTTCTCAAGCAGGGATGATTTTACCTCCCCAGGGGACACTGTGTGGGAGATGCTCCTGGCATCTGGTGGGGAAAGGTCAGGGATGCTGTTCAATGTCCTCCAAGGCACAGGACAGCCCCCACAACCAACAATTATCTGGCCTCAAATGTCAATAGTGCCAAGGTTGAGAAACCCTAAAACAAATGTACCCTCGCAACTCTGTGAGAATAGTTGGGAATTACAGGGATTTTACAGCAAGAACAACCAAAGCCGGTTCTTTGATGCCTTCTTCCTCCCTTGCCTGGCTTTTCCCATTCTCTCTTTTATTTCTCTCCAGAAAGAGTATCATTCTCTGTTCCTTCAGCAATTCCTGCATACTGGAAAATTAAGTTCCAATAATAAATTAATTTTGACAAATTTTCCTTAAAAAAAGTAAATGTGAAGGTCTTCAGAGTTCAATAAGATGGCCTTTTGCCCATATACAGAAATGATTAAAGACTAGACTGTGATTAAATTCTGAGCAGAGTAACATAATTAGTAAATTTATGAATGGGTCTTCTTTTCACAGTTCTACTGTCAGGGCTAATTACTTGTATTAATTAGAACTGTCAACACATGAATATGCTTGTTGAAGCCACTTCCTATGGTAAAATATGAAACTTGTAAATATCAAGACACTTGGAGAGAGGCAGAGACTTTCATTTATTAGCAACTCTAAATGATGTGGAAGCACTGACTGCACAATGAGCCTTGGGAGTTGACTGTAAATAGATTCCTAGTTAATGAATTTGCCATTTGTTCTTCCTTGCTTAGGCATTAGTCTCGGTTCAGCCTTTGGACAAAATATCCAATATATCACTACTTTAAAAGAACTGCAGCAAGGATGAGTAAAGAACTCTGCAAATTACTGGAAAACTAAGAATACCCTGGAAATTCCATGTCAAACCTGAGTAGGTCAGAGTTCCTGCCTCCTCTCTGATTAGTCTGAGATGGATTATAAGAAAATTTAAGAACTGCTTAAATGATGGGGGAAAGACTGCTGGGGGATTAAGAGCCAGGGTCAGTGGGCAAGTTGCTTAGTCTTTCTGTGCCTTGGCTTCCTCATCTGTTAAATGGGGTTATCCGTGGAATCGCAAAAGTTTGTGGTGAGCCTTAAGTGGGCTGATACATGTAAAGTGCTTAGGCAAGGTATGTACATCTGGGATGGGGGTGGAATCATGGAGAACTGGGCATTCCCAGAATTAGATTCTAGAAGCAATAAGCAGAGTGATTAAGAGCTTTGGAGTCCAATCGGCCTGGATTCATGCATGGATTCCATCACTCATTTAATTTCTCTTAAGCCTCAACTGGGACAGCAGGTACCCCCATGGGCTTTTTTGAATAGCAAGTGAGAGCCAGGAACTGGGGAAAGGGAGCAATGGGGAATGACTGTTTATTGGATAAAGGGTTTCTTTTGGGGTGATAAAAATGTTCTGGAACTAGATAGTGGTTACGGTTGTACAACACTGTGAATATACTAAATGCTATTATATTTTACACTTTGAAAGGGTTATAACAGTGAATTTTATGCTTATATATATTTTACCATAATGAAAAAAGAACTTCCCTTCCCCAAAAAAAGTAAATGAAAAAATGCATATAATGTTCTTGATATGCCTGGTACATAAAAAGATCTTGCTTAAATGTTAGTGCTTTGTATTCATTACCTTTTTTTTTTCTGTTTTTGGAGACATCTCAGAAATTGATTGAAACAGATGCAAGAAGAAATTTTCATAAGCAAACTAAGAAAAGGAAGAGAGGAAACATGTGGAGCAGGAGAAAGGAAATGAAGAGGCACAAGAGGAAATGTACTAAGAGCCTTTGCTCGAGGCACTGAGCTGGGTTCTCCTTGTCTACCTCGGCAGCCACCTCAGCAGCACCACGGGGAGGTAGGGCACTGGGATCCAGCTCGGGCCTGGATGAATGCAAAGCCCATGACCTTTCCTTCACACCTTGCTGAGGTTGTGGAAGCAAGCAACAACGCAGACTGAGGGGTATGCAGATTCTAAGCTCTTTCTGCTGACTGCCCTCTTTTTTCCTTGATATATACTTAGAAACACAGTAATCACATTCTCAATAGGCAGAGATTTTTCTGGTTGGCTGGCTAAATCTCACCTGCCTATAAAAAACTATGATGAAATAATTTTAAATGAAAACCAGCAATCAATTTCAATTATATCCCCTAAGACCAACTTAGCAACAGTCTACAAAAGAGAATTATTCTTTTTCTATGTTTTATATTATAAGGAAGGTCCTTCCAGAGACTCATATTTCTGCTTTAGGGAATGATGAAACAGCATCCGGTAAGGGCTCTCCCAACTCAAAGATCTTATATTTCTAAATAGAGCAAGATTTTAATATTGATTAAAATCAATATTAGAGTTGATTTTAATTGAAAATCCATTTCTGTACAAATATTAACTTATACAATTGAACTAATAAAATAAGAGAATGATTCAGAATTCCACCTTGAAAATCAAGCAATGTCTTATATCAATTCGGCCAAAATTTTATAGCATCAAAATAACCCAATACGTACAAAGAAAATCTAGTTGGAGGATGTTCTGGAATCTCTCACCAAGATGTCCAGTTAAATACATGGTAGCAAATAACCTACTAGGGTTCCTAATGACACACTGAAAAGCATTCCTATTAGAATATGGAATCAGTTACACAAAACGGTGGCTAGAAATGAAAAAATTCCAAAGTAATAAACTTGTAAGCACATTAATAGATGTTCAACATCGTTATTGATGCATTAATGGGAAATGCATTAGGGAAATGCAAATTTAAATCACAATGAGATGGCACTACACATTTGATTGGCTGAAATTAAAAACACTGACTATGGCAAATGTTGGGGAGGATGTGGAGCAACTGGAACTCATATGCTGCAGGAAGGAATGTAAAATGGTTCAACCACTCTAGAAAAGAGTTTGACAGTTAAAAAAAAACACAACACATACTTTCCACATAATCTAGCCATTTCACTCCTAGGTGTTGACCCAGCAGAATGAAAGCATATGTCTACACAAAGACTTGTAAATGAATGTTCACAGCTGTTTTATTTATTATAGGCAAAAACTGGAAACAACCCAAAAGTTCCTTATCTGGTGAACTGAAATAAACAAATTGTGGTATATCCATACAATGGAATACTATTTATCAAGAAAAAGGAATGAACTATTAATATACATAGTAACTTGGATGAATCCCAAAATAACTATGCTGAGTGAAATAATTCTGACAACAAAAATATGGACTACATTTTCCTTTTATAAAAAAAGTTATAAAATGCAAACAAATCTACAGTAACAGAAAGATCAATGGTTTTCTAGGGATATATCTGGGGGAAGGGAGGGATAAATTACTAAGGAGCACAAGGAAACTGTTGGGGGCAATGGATATATTTGTTATCTTAATTGTGATAATGGCTTCATAGGTAGATACACAGATCAAAGTTGATCAAATTGCATATTTTCAATGTGAGCAGTTTGCTGTACATCAATTATACCTGAATAAAGTTGTTAAAATTGTGCATTCCCGCTGTCGCATGAGGCAATTTTATCAAATCTCATACAATTTAATGGTATCTCCTGTTGGTTCTGTTTCCCTAGAGAACCCTATTACAGTAACTTTATTAATTATGAGCTTCCTTCTTAAAGGAACCATGTTTTATGGACTCCTAAATCTAAAAAGTACTCATCTCTACAAGTAAAAGTTAAGTGTGGTTGAGAGTATGCCTGAAAGTTGCCACCTTCCCAAATGAATATCACCAAATTCAACGAGCAATTATAAATGATAGATCCATTTGGAACATTTTTTTGACTGCTATTTGGTTGCACTTATGAGGTGAATTTTTATCCCTCTACCATGTTCTGAAAATAGCCACCCCAGAAAATATTGATACGGGGAAACTTGAACCAGACCTTTCACATTTGTCATCTGTGATTTCTGTGAAGCAGCACAGGCCAGTTTACCAGGTCACAGAACTGTCTTCATGCTGCTGCTGCTGCTTTTGCAAGTGTCTAAGCTCAGAGCCACAAGTGAACACTTGTGCACTGAGGTCGTCTCTGTCAGTCCCTGCCCTTCTGTAACCCATCGTGGGTGTGCAATCATTGTCTGGATTCTCCACAAGCAAGACTTGAGCTTTGCTGAGAAAAGCCTTGTGAATTTGCATAAGTCTCATCAACACCCCCTCTCCAAAGTCCACCTGTGTTCTGTGTCTGAAGGTTGCTATAAATGAAGGCAAGAGAAGTCAGTACTGGGCATATGGTGCCTACCGGCCCCGGGCTTCTGTGAGGGAGGGGCAGCTTCTGTGAGGAGGGGCATCATCATCATTTACAATGATAGAAGCTGGTCAAAAAGTGTCATCTGAGGCAAGCACAGAAAACTCTAATGTGGTATCTTAGCCCTCCCAGGATCCCTAAGAAGGACAATAATCCCTAGAGGTCATCTGCCAAGGTCACACCATGGTGGGGCTGACTGGAACTCTGCTGGTGCTCTTAGCCACTGCCTGTTTGGCTCTTCAGCCTGAATTTCTTCTCTGGGTCCCTAAGAGATCTGCCCCTGGAGGGCACTGGGGGGCAAATCAGTCTCTATACATAGCCAGTTGGACAGGCCTGCCACAGAGACACTGTCTTCCCCAGAGCTACAGCCCTGCTTCTGAGGTCTCCCAGTGGTGCCAAACTGACATCCCAGGTGCTGCGTGGGTTCCCAACTGCCAGTGGTATCAAACCTTGCCTGGTGCTTGCTACTCCCCAAGATCCAGCCCCTTGGCATTAAAACTGGACTGGAATCTGGGGTGAATGTTTTCCTGCCCCCAGGCTGCTTCAGTAAAATGAGAATGGAATAGATGATTGCCAAGATCCCTTAGAAATGTGAAAAGTCCATAAATTTCTAAGACACCTCACTGAGAATGTCAACTGAGAGATGTTCTTATATTTTCAACACTGAAGTAGGAAGTAGCTCTTTCTCCTTCCCCATGCCTGCTTCTCCCTTGTTCAATGTGCATGTAGTACAGAAGCAGCGGTGGAGAACACTCATAAGCTAGAAGAGCAGAGGCACATAGTATGGTGCCTATTCGGTACATCACAGAGCCAGAGAGCTGGCCTGACCACGAGAAGCCAACCACCGGGGAGACACTCGACTCCCTCTGTCTCCATGCCACGCTTACTGCCACTGCGGGTCACTGCCTTTGGACAGTGTGCATATCTTTCACCAAGATGATCACTTGAACCTGTTAAAACTTATTTTAAAGGATATATTTCCATCCCCAACCCCTCATTCTACTTGCTCACTAGATGCTTTTCAAGGCAAATATACATACAAAATGATCCTCTAATGTAGGAGGGAAATACTTAGTAATGGTTCAAATGTCCATCATTGTTCCTTTCAAAATTCAGTTTATTTTTTTTATGGCATATTATGCTTAAATATGAATCCCAGTGATGTGGTAGAAATAGCTGTGGCTGGGGAGGGTAATGATGCAGATTCTGGTACAAGCTCAAGGACTGTTAAGTCTATGCCTCTAAGCCCATGACAACCTCTTTCTGGGTGCAGTGTGACAAGGTGGTTTGGAGCAGGCCATTTCTAAGGTTTCTTACAGAGCTATAATCCTAGGAATAAATACATTAATGAGAACTCTGTGTAACTCTCACAGAGCCAAACCACTGTCACAGGGCTCTTAGACTAACATTTTTTGCATTTTTAAAGTGTCAGCTGAGTGCTCCCTTAAATGGCACAGCCGTGCTGCCAGGTTATAATCGTTTGTAATTGGTGCGTGCGTGAATTGCATCGTTCCTAACCACTAAAAGACCTAAAAAAAAAAATAAAAAAAAAAATCATTCCCCTCTAAAAAGAAACATTTAAAACTTAAAAAAAAAAAAAGCATTACGAGCAATGATCATTAAAATTCATTGCATTATGTTAATATTCCTTATAAGTAAAGTCTTAAGCTAGAGAATGAAAAAAGCATGCTATTTCACATTTTCTTAATTGCATGAATTCCAATAAGGATAAGAATGTGATGTAAGTTGGTCTTAATGGTTTCTTTATTTTGTTGTTAAGGAGACCTATTAGGAAACCACCTTCCACTCTTCCTTCCACCCATCCCCCACCCATCCCATCCTAAACATTCCCAGTCATCAGCCACCCTCCTCTTTGGTTAGCATTAGTTTTACCCAGTTAATAGTTGTTTTTGTTGCTTGGATGCACCAACACTCTCCAATCATTTACTGAAACATATATCAGACAAGGTTAATCTCTTTCATCAGAACCCCAGTGATGCCATCACAATTCTGAATATATTTAGTTCTCCTTGATTTCAGCAAGCTATATGTTTTTTAAAAAGTCCATTCTCCTTTAGTCTTAATATCATTTTAAAAATTCTCTATTTCCACCGAATTGCAAAATTACATATATAGTTAGCTGAATGCTACCTGTGGGCTGGAAAACATTTGGAGGTTCCATACTCCCTAGATTTTCACAGGTATCCACTGAACACCCTGAAGATACTCAACCACAAAAGCTGCTGTAAAAATTCACACTGAAAGCTTAAAGGTGACCAAGAAGACATTAAAGATTGCTGCTTTAAAAATTGGAAACTTTTTGATCAATATTTTACTGAAAACTCTAATTCACTAAATTCTCTAATTTCATTCTAGTAGGAATGCACATGAATACAGAAAACATAAGTTGACTAGCAGTATATAGTGGAATACCATAAAAAGCACCATAAAATAATATTGTACCCAACTAATATGAAAGGCAAAATAATGTAATGATTATTCAGAGACACACCTAGTGGCCATCACCCAGCCCTCACCTACCTTCTCTCCCTCCTTTTCTATTGTGTGCAGATGTTTCAATGTTTTCATTCCACAACCAGCAGCAGAGATGTTAGGTCTAATGGGGCGGCCTGACCCTACCTTAAACCCCAAACCCAAGAGCAAGCAGTTCCTGCTGTTTCTCAAGAAGGCTTAGGGGCAGCCCTCCCCCCGTCTCCCCCACCCTGGGGGGTTGTATAAATACCCTAGCACCGATTTCTTGCCCCTCTCTGAAGAGAAGTGGGGTTCACAAAGCTGCCATCCACAGACCCTGACCTGAGCAGTTGGCCTCCCTGGGGGACGGGCCACGATGGGATCTCTTCCCTTGCTCTTTTGGATCCTTTATGTGTAAGGAAAAAAGCGGCCAGCATTTCTGTCTGGTTGGTATGCTGTCATAGTCCCAGAATACAATGCTTAGTATACAATAATAAAAAAAATTGTGCCGGATGAAAAAAAATTTCCTGTCATTAAACATATCTCCCAAAATATCATTATGAATTCAGCAAGGTGACAGAGATATTATTAAAATTCTTATTTGCAAAATGTTCAATGCTATGGGTTTTCATGGAAGCCAAAAAATCTTAAAGGTAAATGGGCAAACTGTAACATTAAACGTATTGAACAGATCCATGGATTTTTTTTTCAAATTCCAATGAACATACAAGTAATATGACTATATAAACATCTTACTAATGTGAATTTTAAGAGTTTATTTCAAAAATGACCTGGTGTCAGTGCATAGAAATGTTGCTTAATTTTTCTTTAATCAATGGGTTAAAAAACCTTTGACTCTGACCAGCAATAGCCATTTAATTATTTTTTAATTTTGTAAATAATGTTAAGTTTTATAATAAAATAGTTATGTTCTGATATCAAAAAGAGGGAAAATGGTGAAGAAAATAGGATATATTACACATTTGATAGAATTTCATAAAGCTATTAAAATAAATTATAAAATAATACTACATTTTAAAAGGACATAGTTATGTGTTCACTATGATTACAACTCTATAAAAAACGGATGCTTAAACCACCAATAGATTGACTCTGGGGGAAGGAGCTTAACCTTTAGGATCTGAGCTTTGGCTGAATTTCTGGCTTCTTTCAGGATCTGGTTACAAATCTCAGGCAACCCTATGCCTATATTAGCACCCCAGGACTAGGTGATGGCTGGTTTGAGAATTAGAATTCTGACCTCCTCTTAACCTTTCCATGCCTGTCCCCTTTTGTGAAGTGAGGATACAGCACCCTCCCTACCTCTATCACACCTTGAAGGATCAAATGTGATTACATGAGAGAATTTGGGATCTGTTACTGCCTTCAAAATGTGAGATGTCGTCAGAATTTGCAGGAGGACTTATACCACCACACACTTCTTAAGCTCACCTCACAATGCACAGCATGCCAACCCAAAGCAACCGTGTGCTTTCAGTGAGCACCTTAATTCTTCCCAGGCTTTACCAAGAATACATCATTGGAAACTAAGATCTCTAGAAATGTTTTCTGTGATACCTTAGTGGTCATGATTTGAGAAATGAAGTGACAATTAGTGTGATAAACAAATCCTCAGTATCACCTTGTGGAGAGAGATCTACTCACAGTTCTTGAACACTTCCCTGGTGATGCCATTCTTTTGTCACTCTCACAAAAACAGAAAGTAGTAACTCTACCACGACTAGAGGATACATATTGAATTCAACAAATTAGTGGTCTGACCCCCTTCTACAAATGCTCTGATGCTTTGGAGAAAAAAAAAGTGAGAATAAAGAGAAGGTATCCATCGCACCAGGAGGTGTTATAACAATGACTTTGGCCACCTCCTTTTGTGTAGTCTTCTGCTACCATGAAGCATGTACCAGATTATTAACACTGGAGGACACAGTTCACAGAAAGCAAAACTTCTCCAAGTCAAGACCTGAGCAGGGCCTTAAAGTTAAGACGTAGTTACCAATAGGTAGCTATTTTTGCCTAAAAATGGATTTTTCTTTCTGACAAAGGGAGAGAGAACTGAAAATGAAAACTGTAAACAAATGGTAAAACATGCATTACCCTATCCTATCCCATAAACTCAGATGGTTTTCTTTGTTTTGTTTTGGTTTTTTGAGGTACCAGGACCTCGTATGTGGGAAGCCAGTTTTTTTGTTTGTTTTACTTGTTGTTTTTGTTTGTATAGGAGGCACTGGGAACTGAACCCAGGACCTCCTATGTGGGAGGTGGGCGCTCAACCACTTGAGCCACATCCTTAGTTTTAAAATATTCTAATTCTTATCGGTAAAATAAAAGTTGTACTTATCTAGGAATAGGTTTGCAAAACAAGTAGAGAAAAAAAGACATGTGGCAAACCTTCAAAAAACAGTCACATCTATCCAGTAAAGATAATCAGGAATTATTTTACATTTTGGTCAAAAATATATTTTATGAACTTTGAAATCATATGCAAATTTGACAGTTAACCAGATCAGGGTATTAGGAGAGATTTAAGAAACTAAATAGTTTAAATCTCTCAAATTCCTAGTCTACAATCAATTATTGTACTGTATCCTGTCAAAAGAACTGGCCTGCTGTTTACATACTATTCTGTCATACAGAGTCTACCTACTGATTTCAAAGGCTCACCAAGTTTGTAAGTAACTCAACTCTTCAGCCCCCCAAAATGAAGAAGCAATGCTTGATCTTTTATTATTTGAACTTATTTGATCTTTCTACACATACCCAGCACATTGTTTCTAGAGAAATGATGGGTAAGAGATGGGAACAAAAAATTACTGAGCATTTGCTCTGTGACTGGCAGCATGCAAGGCACTTTGGAGATGATTTAATTGGCTCTCTGGGGTAAGTGGTACTATTCCCATTGTACAGGAACTGAGGTTGAGAGAGGTTAAGTAATTTGTCTGAGGCAAGCATTGTCGGTTGCTAACCAAAGCCATTCTCCCCTTTTACCTTCCAAACAGAACATCTACTTTTGGTAGGTATCCACCCTTCTCCACAGAAACATGGGGGTGGGGCTGGCCCCAGGCTGGATCTGGATGGACAAAGCAGTCCTGGGGCCCCTTTCCTCTTGCCAGTTACTGGGACCCCTGCCATGTGACACAATTTTAGTCAAAGAGACAAAGAGGAGGAGCTTCTTGGAAAGGCTTCTCTGCTCTTTCTTATGGTTCCTGCAAGTCAGGATGAGAAACCTGGGACTGCGTTCATCCTGAAGAGGAAGTCAACACATGGAGAAGGGCAATGCCAAGAGAACTGAAGAGAAGGGAGGGTGGAGGCCTTCCTGCTTCCTGGGCTTTCTGTGAGGCAGGCGTGGCAGAGACTGCTCGGAGCCCACCAACATCTGTTTTCCCTTCTTCACTCATTGAGCTGCTGGTTTTACCTGGGCACAGGGCCACCAGTTAGAGACCATGGTCCCCAGCCTTCCTGAAACTTGGGATAGCCATGAAATTAAGTTCTGGCCAATGGGAGATGAGTGGAGGTGAAAACTGTGCTGGCCTCAGACCCAGAGAAGAGGTCCCTCGTTGAGGATGGTGGTGTAGACCTACCACCCTGGACTACCTAACTTAGGGCTCTTTTGTGAGAAATATTTTCTATCTTAGTAAGGCACTGTATGTTGGAACACTGTGTTTTGGGGACTATTTGATTTGCAACTAAGAGCATACTAAGTGGATACATTGTCTAAGGTCATCGGCTAGTCAGTGGCAAGCTGGATTCCAAAACAGATCCTTCTGATTCCAGAGCCTGCTCTGTCCAGCACCACAAGGGTCTCTGGCATTCACTATAAGGCACTCTCCCAAGCTTCTGAGAGCATACAGTGACCAGTGACTACCACTGTTTTAGTTTGCTAACGGCTGCCAATGCAAAAATACCAGAAATGGGTTGGCTTTTATAATGGGAATTTATTAGGGTAAAATCTTACAGTTCCGAGGCTGTGAAAACGTCCAAATCAAGGTATCATCAGAAATGCTGTCTCACCAAAGGTTGGCTGATGATGATCCTGAACTCCTGCCACGTGGCAAGGCAAATGGTGGTGGGTCTCTGCCTTCACCTCCAGGCTCACTTTCTCCTAGAGCGCAGCTGTGGGCCATCAGTATCAGGCATATGGCTCATCTCTCCGGCTTCTTGCTGCTCCACTGATTCCAGCCTCTGGCCCCTCTCTTAGCCTCTCAGGGTTTCTCTGTCTTTCTGTGGCTGTAGGCAATCCTGGAGTCCTCTATCACATGGCAGGGTAAAATGGCAGCTCTCTTTCTCTGCGTGTTTTTTCATGTTTCTCCCATTCATAAAGGACTCCAGCAGGAGGGCTGAGACCCACCGCGAGTCACGCCTCACTGAAGTACTCCAATCAAAGGCCTCCAGCTGAATCCAATCCAAAGGGTCCCATACCCACAGCAATGGATTAGCTCTAAGAACATGATCTTTTCTGGGATTCACAAAAAGCTTTAAACACTCACAATCCCCCAGCTGCTCAGGATATTTCTGCTGAATAGTCACAGCAGCACTGCTGGGGATGAATTTATTATAGTTAGGTTCAATACCCAGTTTGCTCAAACTTAGGTTTTAGACATTCATTCATATGAGAAAGGATGTTCACTACCTAAATGTTTTGTCAATCTTTAAGACAATTAAGGTAATGGCAGATGCTATGATGTCACTAGGAATATCTGTGTGAATTCTAAGTTTAGAGTACATGGTATCCTGTTTGTAAACCTCTCTTCTTTTTTACTGTAAATGTAGTATTTTTTTTCAGGATAAGTAGTTGTTTGTCTATGCATGTAACTGCAAACAGCAGAGAAAGATAAGCCTTTTAGAAAAGACATGTCTTGGTGTTTTTAACACTGTTCATTTGGTCTCATTGTTCTGTCAGTTAATTGACAGGGAAGAACGTCCTAATTGCTCATTAACTCTGAAGATGTACCCCTCGTCCAGTGTCAAGGTCTAAGAGACACAGTGTCACGGCAGCTGCACAACTGCTGTTTCTTTCAGGGAACAAAACATTATGTTCATACAGTTTAAAAAAACAGCAGATGTTTTGATTTTGGTTTCAAAAAAATCCTATTTATTACACAGTAGAATTTGGTAGTGAGTTATTTTCTCCCCAGGCTAATAACACGAACCACTTCGCTGATTAAATATTATTTTCTGGGGCCACAAGGTTTTTCACAGCCATCACTTATGGAAATCATTCTTGGTTAGATTGTAATCTGCCAAGATGGCAAACGATTTAAAGGGCACTCAGGAAAGCATTCATTGGCACGCTTTCCCTTCCACCCACCCCTGCCCCTACATGGACAACCTTAATGAGCCAAAGTGTAATAGGAACAAGCCATTAACACAGGCATCAATCCCTTTCTTAAAGCATACAAAGAAATCCAGAATTCACTAAACAGCTATGCCCACATACCAAGAAGTATTGTCTACATGCTTCTGTGATATTTAAAACATTAAAAAGACAACAATTAGCAAATAATTAGGGCTAACAAGGGCTACTAAACTTCATAAGCTGACAAGTGTCAGTCTCAAAGTTATGCTGGGCCTGAGTTATCTAAATCAGGGGCTTGTACCTCCCACCACCCCCACCATGTTTCACCAAAAAGCATCCTCCAAACAACAATAAATTACTTGAAGTTTGAAATGTATCTTTGTCACAGCCCAGTACACCACAAGAGGGCTCTGCCAGCCCCCAGAGACGCATCTTATTTAAAGTTACAATGAAGACAGCAGGTGTTCTATACAGATGCGCTTCTTCTGGAAGACACTTATTGAACACCTTATCTCTCTTAATGTCCACGAGCTAGCTACATTTTATGTTATTTAAGCACCACACTAGCCAAAAGCAAACTGTTTCCTTTTAGGCTCACTGAGCCGAAAATTTAAAAGGACTGGGCATTGGCTTGTTTAGATTTGATTTGTGAAACACCCTGAATGCAGTGATTCAAGAGTCAACCCAGCATTTTCAGGACATTGGAATTGTCCTATATGACACTGCAATGATGGATACAGGCCATTATACATTTTGTCAAAACCTATAAAATTGTGTGGGGCAGAGTGTAAACTATAATGTAAACTATAGACCATGGTTAGTAGCAATGCTTCAGTATGTATTCATCAATTGTAACAAATGTACCACAGGAATGAAAGACGTTGTTAATGTGGGAAAGTGTGGGAGGGGTAGGCCACCGTCTATAGGGGCATATGGGAATCCCCTATATTTTTTATGTAACATTTATGTAATATAAAGCGTCTTTAAAAATAATAAAAAATAAATAATAAAAAAATAAAAATAAATAAAAAAGTCAACCCAGATCATTTTCTAGTTTTATGTTAACTGCAATACAAAACATACTTTTCCAAAGAAAGTATGCCTGACCCCTTCTTCTCTTGCAGACCTAAACCTCTGAGTTCCACCCACCACATACTATACTCTTTGTTGAGATTAATCAGATGGGATATGAAAGGACCGCATTTGATGAAATGTACAAAACTCTACATGTTGTGTGCTGTAAGTGGTAAAATAGCAGTGTGTGCTGCCATAGGTCCTAAATGGTGTGCTGAAGGGTATAAAGCAGACTCAAAATAAAATGGAAATCAGGGTGTTCTGGAACCTTTAGAGAGAAAGAAATCAGTGTAGTAGCCACCAAGAGCTAGTTACTAATAAAAGGAGCAGATAGCCTTCTTGCCCCAAGTACGTGGATACCTTTAGCCTGGAAGCTTTGCAGTAGAGATGAGTAGGGAGAGATGGGAACAAGCAAAAAGGTGAAATAGAGCTGACCTTAGGAAAAGGGGGACAGGATCTGGGGAGACAAGCCCAGGTGGGATGCTCTGGGGTTCTGCTCAGCGTCCCTCATTACTCTGACCACCCACAAGCACCTGCGGAGGCTTGAGGTGGAAGGGTGAGGCAGTCTCCCCTACATCTCTCTATTTAAAAAAACACTATATAAAACAAAAATAGTTAATATTTTTGGTAATGCATAGATTTATTTTAACAACCATTTTTTATAAAGGTGCTACAAGATTTTTTTAACCTGTTTCTTATCGCTGCACAATTAGGCCAACTGCAATTTTTCCAAAGCATGATTACAATGTAATTTTAACCAGCTTAATACTTAGAGTGATCTTAATAAGTTTGTGCAAATCAGGACCTATATTACAACAAAAGTAGATTTAAATAACTCAGATGTGACAGAGGAAGATCTTTGGTCCTTTAATTGCGATTCGTGAGGATATATAAATACATATTATGCATGACTCTCACATCTGGTTCTCCATAAACTTACTGCAACAGAACTATAAATAGTGCTGAATCTTTGGAGACCTGCCATGTGATGAAACTAGACCCCTTTGAAAGCTATTTGTGATTCTATAATAAATGGAAACTGACATATGACTCTTGGTTTTTCTCACTAGTAACATAACACAGTGAAACTGATGGGAGAACATGTGCAACTATGAGTGAGATTGCTTCAAGAGGCAGAGCAGGCAACAGGAAAAATCCTCATGTGAATAATTCCCATTAACAAGTAACTGGAGTAAGGCATAATAGCTCAACGTACAATTCTGATGTCTTAGGGCACACAACGTGAATACATTTGTTATTTTTGGTAATGAAGCTTTCTTTTCTAAAAGGAAAACCATTGGAGAGAAACTGAATTCTACTTAAGTTAACAATGCAAATATTCTTAATTTAATGCAGTTGTTTCAAACGCATATTTTATGATTTTTTGGTAGAAACAAAGGACAGCCTACCAGATGACTTACGACTGTCAACAGTAACTAGGTTTAGGGTGAGTGTCCTGTGAGGTACCTAAGATGCAGGTTTCCTGTATAAGAAGGATGTCCCTTTCCAATACAAACTATTAATTACTATTTTAAAAGTTCTGTCTGGAATTTTTATTTAAAACTTAGCAACTCTGCCCCTCAACCCCCCCCCCAAAAAAAAATTCCAGAAAACTTAGCCAAACATATATGTACAGGTGAAAAGAAAATTCAGAGAAATATTATGTTATCTCTATAAGTAATGCCCTCTTTCTACATTTAGCTAAGGTTTTATTCTGTCATGGCCACACATACCTCAGCATTTTCAGTTTTCTGAATTCAGGACTATCACAACAGTCAATTCAACTTCAAAAATATACACATCCTCTAGCTCAGTTTTCTGGGATAACTATCTGGAGGGTTACTGACTTATAAGAAAACCACACTAATCTCGATTTTAACTGACAATTCAGTGATAGCCTAGATAAAGCTTTTCCTGAAAAGGCTGTATTGTGTAAGGTACAAAGTGTCCCAACCAAGAATAGAGGAGTCTGAGCTCCTAGTCCTGTATCTACCACTTGGGATGTGACTCTGGGCAAGTCACTTAATGTTTCATTTTTTTTTTAGCTGAATCCGGGACCTCTTATGTAGGAAGCTAGAGCTCAACCAGAGCCACTTCGGCTTCCCTCAGTTGTTTCTTTCATTTGTTTTGCTTGTTGTTTGTCTTTTTTTGTTTTCTCAGGTGACACCAGGAAACGAACTCAGGACCTCCTGTGTGGGAGGCAGGCGCTCAACCTCTTGAGCTACACCTGCTCCCCATTTAATGTTTCTGTGCCTCTGTTTCACAATCTAAAACAATGAAGATAATTACAAATGCTTATTTTGTAGGGTTTCTGGGTAGCCTGCAGGGAAGAGGAACTTAATGCAAGTTGACCTGGAAGGAGTTTCACCAAACCATTTACCGTGGTTTTTCCTGGGTGTCTAAATTATG
>JAQZBX010031520.1:0-26276 GCA_029593785.1 Cabassous unicinctus | reverse complement strand
AATTTAGAGGAAATGGACAAGTTTCTAGAAATGCACAAACAGCCTACATTGATGAAAGAAGAAATTGATGAACTCAACAGTCCAATTACAGGTAAAGAGAGAGTCTCAGTCATCAAAAACCTCCCAAATAAGAAGAGCCCAGGACCAGATGGCGTCACAGCTGATTTCTACCAAACATTCCGAAAAGAGTTAACACCAATTCTTCTTAAGCTCTTCCAAAAGATAGAAGTGGAAGGAATATTGCCTAACTCATCCTATGATGCCAACATTACCCTAATACCAAAACCAAACAAAGATACCACAAGAAAGGAAAATTACAGACCAATTTCTCTAATGAATCTAGATGCTAAACTCCTCATCAAAATACTTGCTAATCGCATTCAACAACATATCCAAAGGATTATACACCATGACCATGTGGGTTTCATCCCAGGTATGCAAGGATGGTTCAATATAAGAAAATCATTCAATGTAATACACCACATAAACAGATTAGAAGAAAAAAAATCAAAGGATCATCTCTATAGATGCAGAAAAAGCTTTGACAAAATACACCACCGTTTCCTGATAAAAACACTTCAAAAGTTAGGAATAGAAGGAAACTTTCTGAATATGATGAAGGGTGTATATGAAAAACCCAAAGTTAACATCATCTTCACTGGTGAAATCCTAAAAACCTTTCCTCTGAGATCGGGAACAAGACAAGGATGTCCACAATCACCACTCCTATTTAACATTGTCTTAGGAGTACTTGTTCAAGCACTGAGGTAAGAAAGATATATAAAAGATATAAAAGGCATCCAAATTGGAAAAGAAGAAGTAAAAATTTCATTATTTGCAGATGACATGATCCTATACGTGGAAAGCCCTGAGAAATCTACAACAAAGATTCTAGAACATATAAAGGAGTTCAGTAATGTTGCAGGATATAGAATCAATGCTCAAAAATCAGTAGCTTTTCTGTACACCAATAACCAGCAAATTGAGGAGGAATTCAAGAAAAAAATACCATTTACAATAGTAACTAAAAGAATCAAATACCTAGGAATAAATTTAACTTAAGATTTAAAGGAATTATATACAGAAAACTGCACAACACTGTTAAAGGAAATCAAAGAACACTTAAATAAATGGAAGAATATCCCCTGTTCATGGATAGGAAGACTAAACCTCATCAAGATGTCTATCATACCGAAACTAATCTATAGATTTAATGCAATCCCAATAAAAATCAACACTATATTTTTTAAGGAACTGTTAAAAATAACCACAAAATATATTTGGAGAGCTAAGAGGCCCCGAATTGCCAAAGACATATTGAAAAAGAAAAATGAAGTTGGAGGTATGACATTGCCTGACTTTAAGACATACTACAAAGCTACAATGCTCAAAGCTGCATGGTATTGGCGCAAGGATAGAACCACTGACCAATGGAACTGCATTGAGAGTTCTGATATAGATCCTCACATAAACAGTCATCTGATATTCAACAAGGCCAACAATCACACTCAGTTGTGTGAGAATGGTCTCTTTAACAAGGGGTGCTTGGATAACTGGATATCCATATCCAAAGAATGAGAGAGGAATACCATCTCACAGCTTATACAAAAATCAACTCCAGATGGATCAAAGATCTAACTATGATAGCCAAAACAATAAAGACCTTGGAAGAAAATGTAGGGAAACATCTACAAGACCTTGTAATAGGAAATGGTTTCATGAACTTCATAGCCAAAGCACGAGCAGCAAGAGAAAAAATAGATAAATGGGATCTCCTCAAAATTAAAAACTTCTACACCTCAAAGGATGTTATTAAGAAAATAAAAAGGTAGCCTACCCAATAGGAGCAAATAACTGTCAACCATATATCTGATAGGAGCCTAATATCCTGCATATATAATGAAATCCTACACCTCTAAAATAAAAAGACAAATAAACCATTTAAAAAATGGTCAAGTGACCTGAAAAGACACTTCTCCAAGGAAGAAATACAAGTGGCTAAAAAGGACATGAAAAAATGCTCAACATCGCTAGCAATTGGGGAAATGCAAATCAAAACTACAAGGAGATACAATCTTACACCCATCAGAATGGCAACTATTAAAAAAACAACAGACTATAATTGTTGGCGAGGATTTTGAAGAATCAGAACCCTCATCCACTGCTTGTGGGATTGTGGAATGCTCCAGCCACTGTGGAGGACAGTTTGGCGGTTCCTCAGATAACTAACAATTGATCTTCCATATGATCCAGCAATTCCACTGCTGGGTATAATATACCCAGAAAAATTGAAAGCAAAGACATGAACATATATATGCACACCAATGTTCATAGCGGCATTGTTCACAATTGCCAAAAGTTGGAATCAACTACGTTGCCCATCAACAGATGAATGGATAAACAAAATGTGGTTCATACATATAATGGAATATTAATGAGCTGTAAGAAGGAATAAAGTGCTAACACAAGGAATAAGATGGATGAATCTTGAAGAGCTTATATTGAGTGAAGCAAGCCAGGCATTGAAGGATGAACAGTATGTGACCTCACTGATTCAAATTGAGGAACATAAGCAGTCTCTGAGAACCATTGTCTGAAAGATAGGTTAACAAGGGAGAGAAAGAGAAGAGAATATTGTGAGCTAACACCAATATGGACATAATCTATGGTAAACTGATAAAGTATAGTTGCATTTTGAAGGATAGGGCAAGTGGGTAGTGATATTACTGGGTTTGGTGGTGCAAGGTTGACAGGTAGGTAGATTAGGAAGGGCTGGTGTGAATACCCAGGAAACTGAGGAGAGAGATGTGAGAGGGACTAGGTGAACATGGGATTTGTGGATATAATGTTGAAAGTGCAGGAGTGGGAATGGTTTTATGGCACTATAACAACGTAGTGTCACTAGTTTAGGGTGTAGGTTTGGGTGGCATTCAGGATGGGGTGCATCTGCAGTAGGTTTCTGGTGAGTGTTCATCCTGTCATAATGTGTTGTGTCAGGGAGTGGAGACACACACGGTGAGTGGGAAAGAGATGGACTCCCATCTTTGGGAGGACCGATTCACCCAGAAACAGACAGGTGGCTATCTCTTATTAGCAAGGGTGGATCATAATAGGGGAGAACAATCAGCGTGTCAAGACCTCTTGTTGCATGTAACTATGAATCTTGTCATCCAATGAGTCAAGACAGGGCAGTGTCATTGCCCCAGGAGAAAGGGGAGAAAGGAAGAGAAAAGACCAAACAGGGGGTATTCAGTGGTCATGGGAAATGTTTATCATTACCTTACAGTAATGGGCACAGGACATGGTAAATATCACAAAAAATTATTAAACGGTACCATCTAAATTGTAAACAATACGGTAAACCATTGACAATGTTTAGTAGCTATGTTTCACTATGTGTATAACAGTTGTAACAATGCTACCATGCACATAAAAAAGTTTTTAATATGGGGTGAAGAAGGGAAGGAGTTTGGGTATATGAAAGTCTCTAGTATTTTGCATGTGACTTTGCTGTGATGTAAAACTTCTTTGAAAACTAAATGAAAATTTGGGAGACACCGGGGAGTGAGAGGAGGAAGGTGCCTTAGTACAGACTGGACACCCAATAATGCAGTGATAAAAGGAAAAAAAAATAATAAATTTTTTAATTTTTAATTTTTAAAAATTTTTCTTTGTTTTTTCCCATTTTTTGAATGTCCCAATCTTTTAATTTTATTTTATTTTTATGTTTTCTTCTGAGTTTCCATGTATTTTATCTCTTACATTTAAGCTTATCATTATTATTTCATTTTCCTATTAATTGTACTTGGCTATTATATGGGCTTCATCTTCAAGGAAGACTTAGATCACAGGATTACAAAGGGGGCAGCAGAGGATCATTGGTTGGGGTGTCTGGGATGGGGGTTTCATAGGAAGAAGTTCACCTGAATATACATGAAAGACATATAAAATTGTTCAAATGATCAAGGGGTGGGTTATGGTCACAGAGCGCAGACAATTATGCAATAAATGAGGGAATACTGAATTCCCAGCCTGCAGAGCTCTGCCACATTCTCCAAGGGAGTAGCCACAGCCCCCCGAGTGCAGGGGCAGTGTCTAGCAAAGGAGGATGGTCCACTGATGAGTTCCTGTTATTGATGACTAGCCTTATGAGTCTTTGCTCTTGTAATTGAAACTTAGCCTACTGTTATGGGGTGCCTAAGGGTTGCCAACTGAGAACCTCCTTGTTCCTCATATGTGGCCTCTCTCTAAGCCAAACTCAGCATATGAATGCATTAACTTCCCCCCCCCCCCAGCATGGGATATGACTCCTGAGGGTGTCTTCTTGTCAATGAGGGGTTAATACCAAGTGCCAAATGGCAATACCTCTGGAGAAAGACCTTGAATAAAAGGGGGAAAAGGTAAAGACAAATGAGTTCATGTGGGTAAGAGACTTCAAAGAGAGTCGGGAGGTCATCCCAGAGGTAACGCTGACACACACCTCAGTATGATCTCATAGAATACCAAATTGGATATCACCACACACAGAGGGAATCCTGAGGGCTCTGAAGATACCCTGGTCCTATATAAGGGGGGATAGCTCCAGAGATTGATGCCTTATTAGTGGGCTATACTTTGAAATCTGTGCTCCTGAGACTGACAGAGTTGGACTCAAATAAGTCCTTCTTGCTCATGGTCCATCAGTCCCTTCTATTCAAACCTATATGTGATGTTGGAGTTTGTAGGTGTACTTCCAGAGACTGGAGCCTCTGGCCTGCCCATGTGCCAGCTGTGCCTGGAATCTCGGTGGAGCTGCAACTCTTACTCTACAGCTCAATGGACTCACCCAAGTTACCTGGTGAGGAGATGATGATGGACAACCGCCGTCCCAGGGAAAGGAGACCCTGCAGCAGCAGTCAGGGTAATCCCATCCAACATACCCATGGGATATAAGCCCCCTCTCACTTGGAGGTGGAGTGGACATCTCCAACCCAAACTCCTCAGGATTGGGGGAAGAACTATGTACTAGAGTGCACTTCATGGTATTCGGTTGTAGACATACTGTGTTTCAAGCAATGTAAGAAATTACAACATTCATGTGGAGCCAGTGGCCACTGGACACTTTTGGGGCAGGGAAGGGTAAAGCAGTTTTAATACAGGGGCTTTTTCAGGACTTGGGAATTATCCTGAGTGACATTACAATGACAGTTATGGGCCATTTACATCAGCGTATAACATGCAGAACTCTGTGGGAGAGAGTGTGGTCTAGGCTTAGTGGCAAAGTCCCAGGATGTGTATAACCATTGCAGGTGATGTGCCACACTAAAGAAAGATGTTTATGTGGGATGTTATGGGAAGTGTGGGAGGTGGGGTACATGGGAATCCTTGTAAGTTTTATGTAAAATTCATGTAATGTATGCATCTTTTAAATATATATATATATATACACAACCCAAGAGTGGAGTCCAGAGGAACACAGAAGATTCAGGGGAAGGACTGTTGTTGCAGGAGTTTAACAAAGGGGGCAAGAGTCTTTCATTGTATTCATTAGTCTAGCCCAGCAGCCCTGTCATGGGTTCTAATTCACAGCAGGAGAGAAATTAAATTACTCAGAAGACTGGTGTGGACAAGGGTGTGCCATTACATCAATAGTTTTTGAAAATACAGCTTTAAATGACTGCTCAATAGTCTAATATAAAGATGTACTATCATTTATTTACCCATTATCATAGTTTAGGACACTAAGATGGTGTTCTGTTTCTCTCCATTGTAAATGACATTGTGATAAAAATGTTATACATAAATCTCTGTCCTCATTTCAAAAAAAAAAAAAGGTAAACCAGATGCTAAAATGTAAAAAAGAAAACAAAGCAAAAACACACACTATAATTGTAGAGGCATCTGTTTCTCAACTTTGACTTTCCAGTGTTTGCCTCATGTATTTTGAGGTGCCCTGGTTAGGTGCATAAATGTTTATGATTGTTCTTTCTTCATGAAAAATTACCCCTTTTACAAATACATACTGTCCATCTTTTCTTTTAAAATAGTTTTGCATTTAAAGTCTATTTTGTCTGATATTAGTATAGCCACTTCTGCCCTTTTTTGGTTGTTTTTGCTTGTAAAATTGTGTTCCAGCCATTCACTTTCAGCCTCCTTGAATCCGAGGGTCTAAGGTGGGTTTCTTGTAGACAGAATATAGGTGCATCATATTTCCTCATCCATTCTGATAATCTTTGTCTCTTGACTGGTGAATTTAGTCCATAATATTCAATGATATTACTGTTAAGGAATTCCTTATATTAGCCATATTTTCTCTGGGTTTATGTATGTCATATGTTGTTTTTATTTCTTTCTTTTTTTAAAAATTTTTTTCTTACACTCTCCTCCAACACTCTCTTGTTTCTTCCATTCTACTTGCAGCACTGCCTTTAATAATTCTTGAAGGGCAGGTTGCTTATTGTCATTCTCTCTTCATTTCTGTTTATCTATGAATATTTTGAATGCTCCATCATTTTTTAATGCCAGCTTTGCTGAATGGAGAATTCTTGGCTGGAAGTTTTTGTCTTTTAGCACCTTGACTATGTCATACTACTGCCTTCATGCCTCCATGGTTTCAGATGAGAGATCAACATTTAAACTTAGAGCTTCTCTTGTATGTGATGGTTCTGTTTTCTCTTGCTTCTTTCAAAATTCTTTCTTTGTCTTGAGCATTGGACAATTTCACGAGTACGTCATGTGGAGTAGACCTGTTCAGATTTGTATTGTGTGGGGTGTGCTTTTCTTCCTGGACATGTACATCCATCTCCCTCAATAGGGTTGTGAAGGTTTAGCTATTATTTCTTTGAACATTACTTCTCTCCCCTCTCCCTTCTCTTCTGCCTCTGGGATGCTTATAATGCATATGTTTGTGCATTTTGCGTTGTCATTTTGATCCCTAAGTCCCCACTGAATTTTTCCTATCTTTTTATCTATCTGTTCTACTTTCAGTTTGATTTCAGCTATACTGTCTTCCACGTTGCTAATTCTTTCCTTTACCTGTTCAAATCTGCTGTTATGTGCTTCCAGTGTATTTTTTTATTTCTTTGACTGTACCTTTCATCAAAATCATATCTGGTATCTTTTTATGTATGTTTAAAATTTCTTCAGTATGTTCTCTCAGTGTTTTCTTAACATCCTTAATGTCTTCCTTCACTTTATGATGTTTGTTCATGATATTTTTTTTGGATAGTTCTCATTAGTTGTTCCATGTTCTTTATTTCTACTTGGTTTTTAGACTGTTCATTGGACTGGGACATGTCTTCCTGTTTCTTAGTATGGTTTATAATTTTTTGTTGGTATTTAGGCATCTCTTTATCTTGATGGGTTTATTCAGTTGATTTGTTTCTGTCTCTACTCTGTGGTTTTGTTTAGTTGCTGTTTTTGGTGTGTGGCAAGTTACTCTTTGACACTTTGTTCCTCTTATTCCGTGTCCTGCTGTTGTCTGTGTTCCTTTGAAAGAAGAAGATTGGGGCCAGAGAAAGGGAAAAAATTAAGAAGAGGAAAAGGACAATAGTAATAATAATACTAAAACATAGACGAGGAAATGTATAAGACCTAGGAAAATGAATAATTAAATAATGTAAGAAGTGCAGAGGAATAATAATAAAATTGTGGGATACAAACAATGAAATGAAAAATCAAATGGAGGAAAATATCTAGAATATATTAAAAGGCCAGAAAGATAAGAAGAGAGGGAAAGATATAAGAAAAGATAATAAGAAAAAAGGTTAAAAAAAGAAAGAAAACAGAGAAAAAAGAGATAGAAATAAAAACAAGAAAAATTGAAGACTAAACAAAGTGGAATGTAAGAGCAAAAACAGAAAGCAGAATATAGGAAGATGAATGTAGGAAAAGAATTAGCATAGGTAGGCAAAATTGACATACAAAAAAGTGGGGAAACAAAAGGAAGTGGGAAACACAGCAAACACGAAACACTACAGCAGCACCTAATTAAAAAAGAAAAAAAAAGTGGTCAGGAGGGAAGAAAGAGGGCAAAAAAAGGAACATAAAACAAACACTCAAGCAAAGCAATGAAAGAAAAACTTCAGAAAAACAGCCTTCCCTCAAGCCCCTGAGGAGCTTCTCAGGCTGCTGGTGTTCATCAAGTAATTATCCTGCAGTGTGCCCCCTGCAGGTTTTGAATTGTGTTTTAGCACGTAAAATAATTTATTATTTTTAAAAAAGAGCCTATTTTTTAAGAAAAATAAGAGACCCAAGAGAAGCTAATATGAAAATAATGTCTATGTGTTGCTTATCCTAAAATATCAGCTGGGTGTTGATCACCTGGTGTATCTATATTCTAAGGAGAGCTGGAAATCAAAACAGGGATCTCTTATATTTAAAGTGGAGACTTCACCATTGAGCTAAACTTTCTTGTTTTGTCAGTTCATTAGAGAGCTATGCAGTCCTTTCCCTAGGGCAGGTTTTACTTTTTGCAGTTTGGTAGATTCCTGCTGATTAGGAGCCAGTCTGTCTCTGCCTCCTTTCTATTTTTATTGCTCTCTCTCGTGGGGCAGCAAGATATGATAGCCTGTGTGATGGGATCCCTGCTGGCCTCTCCTGGTCAGATTGAGTTCCCTTCTGAAATTCAAATGGGACCCTGGTATCCAAAGTCACCACTAAGAAATGACTCTCAACCCTCTTCCAGACCACCCCCTCCTCCCAGGGGACCATAAGTCGGCCCTTTGAAGGATATTAAGCAATTCCTACTGCTCGCTTTCCTTAGGGGGGGATGGAATTTTCATAGTTTTTATCACCAGATTGGTCAATTGCCTGACTCCTTCATCTACCAGCCCAAAGTTTGTTTCTCCCAGATCAGTTAGGTAAATCAGGCTGCCTTAGCAGATTCACCTCTCCCCTCTTCCCAGAGCCACCTCTTGCCAGATGGTATGCTCCCTAAAGTTAAAAGGTGGTCCAATTAACAAAACCACAGAAAGGAAACCCCTATCCATCCTTCACCAGAACTCTCTTATTCCCTGAGAACGCTCCCTCTCACTTGGTAGCTGGTGAGAATCCAGGAGTTCACAGTGGCTTTTTGTTTTCAGGGGGGACTTAGCTGCCCACAGTTTCCAGCCACACATGCAAGAAACTCACTGTTTTCCCTTGGGCTTTTTATCTCTTTGTCCAGTTCCCTCCAGATTGATGCCCTGAAGCTGCCTGCTATGTGGGTTCCCAAAACAGCTCAGTCATGCACGATCTTGCCCCTTCTCAGCCATTTTTTGTGGAAGAGCTGGTGAGTGTCCACTTAAATCAATGCCATCTTGCTCTATCTAGTTCTTTGAATGTTGATGTTATGTCTCTGACTTGAAATCTTTTTTCTTTTTAATGTACCATTTAGAGCTATAAATTTCCTTCCCAGCACTTAATTCACTGCATCCTATAAATTTTGGTAGGTTCTTTCATTTTCATTCACTTCAAGATACTTCCTAATTTCACTTCTTATTTCCTATTTAACTCATTGATTGTTTTAAAGTATATTGTTTAATTTCTACATATTTGTGAATCCTCCAATTCTCTCTTGCTATTGATTTCTAGTTTCATTCTATTGAGGTCAGAGAAATATAAGTATTGTATGATTTCAATATTTTTTAATTCATTGAGACTTGTTTTGTGACCCAACATATCGTCTATCCTGGAAAATGAACCATGTGCACTTGAGAAGAATATATATTTTGTTTTGCTTGGTGACATTTTCTATATATGTCTCTTAGGTTTAATTGCTTTAGAAAATCACTCAGGCCTTGTAATTCTTTAATGGTCTTTTCACTAGATGTTTTATAAATTAATGAAATTACTATAATGTAGAGTTGTCAATCTCTTCCTTTGAATATAACAGTGTTTGCTTTCAGTATTTTGCATCTCTGCTCTTAGGTGCATATATGTTTATAATTTATACATCTTCCTGTTGAACTGTCCCAGTTATCAGTATATGATAGCCATCTTTGTCCCTCATAACTGTTTTTGACTTATAGTCTATTTGATGTGATATTAGTATAGCCATTACATCTCTATTTTCATCACTGCTTTCAAGTTAATTTTTCAATACTTTCACCATCAGCCTACTTGTACCTTTGACTTTAAGGTAAATCTTCTGGAGAAATCATATAGTGGGGTCATGATTTTTTATTCAATTTTATTTAAATCTCATTGATATTTATGTTGACCTTATAATCCTATATTGCATAAGAGAACACCTTTTCTCAATTTTAAGAGAATCAACTTTTAGATTTCATTTTTTTCAATGCTGTTACCTCCTGTAGCTACATTAAAAATATTTTTTGTCACTTTGGTTAGGTAAGTAACCACCTATTGTTTATCATTATATTCCGATACTAATTAGTCAAACATTCCAACCTCTTGACAAATTTGATATTTTTCCTTCTTGGAATCAAACACTAAAGGATAACTTTTTAATTTCAAACTCTGTAAAATCCCCAAAAATTTGTTCTTACACCAAATGAAAAGAGAGATGCCATAAATAGTTAGGTTCATTTGATATGTTATGAGTTGCATGAGAAGTATTGTCATAATAAAAAGAAGCTTTTATTATTTGGAGTTTTCTAACCTTTTATTGGTTACATTTGCATAGATAGAATATTATTCATTTAAGTATTTAGATATTATTCAAAATTCCTAGAGGTTTGACAATCATCTAACTGTCCATATGTCCTGATGCAGCTATATGATATGAGAAAAGAGTCTGGTGTTATTGAGCATAATTTTAGGTATTATAAAAAATGCTAAATGCCACAAAACAACTAAAATTTCCTTCTCAATTATATTATTTTACTCTGCTGCTTCTATGAAAGACCTCAGAGGCAGCTATAATTTAGAGTTTCATCTCCAGTCAAATACAAAAAGTAAAGGGCAAATGACTTAAACATGATAGAAGGTGAGTATATAAATTATGTTTACCTCTCAGTTAGCATAATCCTGATAAAACTTTAATGGTGGGACATGAACAAATACCTCAACTGACAGAGAGATTTTGGTCTTCTTAAAATGGACTTTGCACAGTTTCTCCTTCATATGATATATGAATAAGCCTTTGTTATCATATAATGATTTTCCTTATAAATAAAGGATTTTACTTTTCAGAATTATGGCAGTTTGAGATTATTGTGTGAATCTGTGTAGCAGCTTGATATTATTTATGAATTCCAAAAAGAGATATGGATTATATTTGTAAACAGTTCTGTCCCTGTGGGTGTGATACCATTGGATTGTATTAGATTCATCTGAAATATTTTTGATTAAATTATGTTAAGAGTAGGGCTTTGATTCATTCACATCAAGGGGTGTATCTCGGTTTAAGTCCCCACCTCCATGGTGAGCAATATAAACAGACACTCACTCAAGAAGATGAAAAGAACAAGGTAAAGGAAGAGAGCTACATAGACACAGAAGAGGAGTTCCTGGTCATTTTGGTCCTGCCATATGATGGAAAGGAGAAAGCTCAACAACTAATGCCCTGGGGAGAGCTAAGCCATTCACCTGATAGTTTGCAGCTGAAAATCCCAGAGCCCTCAGCATCTTAGAAGGCCCAGAAAGAAATGAGCCATCCAGCCTACAGTGGAGGTCATAAGAAACTGTCCTCACTGAGACTTAAGAGGAAAAGGAAGGCTGAACCCTCGCAGAGATTTGCAATCATCTCGCTTCAACACATGGCAAGAGATATTGGTGAGAAATTACATCTTATGGTACCTTGAGTTGGACTCTTTAGGGCCTTGTAGTTGTAAGCTTTTACCTCAAATAAATACCCTTTATAAAAGCCAACAGATTTTTGGTACTTTGCATCAGCACCTCTTTGGCTGACTAATACAATCCCAGAAAGAGAAGTTTTTATTTTAAACTGATCTATTCCTGTGCATGTGATGCTATTTGATGGCATTAAATTTGACTGAGGGCCCTTTGAATAGATTACTTGATAAGATGCTTTAGGGTGCTTGAACTACTTCAGTGAGGTATGACTCAGGTTGAGTCACTGCCATTTTGCTGTGTCTGATATAAATGAATACAAAGAAATAGACAGGCACAGGAAAAGAAAGCCAGCATGTTTGACCCTGCCAAGTTAGAGAGAAGAATATAGGATTTCTTAAACACAAAACCACAAGGGGCTGGGTCCACAGAGTGACTCAGTAGGAGATGACTCCTGCTATATGACTGATAGCTTACAGCTGATATCAGGAAGAAAGAAAAGAGTCTAGAGTGATATAAGATGCCTGGCAAGAAACAAACCCTGTGCCTGGTTGCCCTCAGATGAGCTCAAACCTCAGGATCAGTGGTCATCTTGTGACATGTGGCAGCTGATTTTGTTGAGAAAGAACCTTGGATGGTATCTCAATTGGACATTTTACACACTTGGGCATGAATGCTTTTACACAAACAAATACCTTTTATAAAAGCCAGCCTATTTCTGGTACTTTGCATTGGCAGCTATTTGATAAACTGAAACATTGTTTGGTACCAGGAGAGTGGATTAATGCTGCTTGCAATTGCCAAATTTGCAAGGATGGGTTAATAACGGGTAAAGGGTATTTTTTGGAAGAATTGGGAGGAGCTTGATAGAAAAGACTCAGATTTCATTGAAGAGGCTGTTGGTAAAAAAAAGAAAAATAGATGCTATAGCTAGTTCTGATAAGGTCTTAGAAAGAAATGATGAAAATATTATTGGAAACTGGAGGAAAGTTGATCCTTGTTTTAAAATTACAAAGAACTTCACAAAATGGACTCCTAATGTTAGATGGAAGGCAAAATTTGAAATTGATGAGATTGGACATCTGGCTGAGGAGATTTCTAAAGTAAATGTGGAAATTGCAGTCTACTTTCTCGTTATAGCAAAATGTGAGAGGAAAGAGATATGCTGAAAATTAAACTACTAGGCACAAAGACACAAGAGACTGATGATTTGGGAAAATCCAAAGTTCTGGAAAAGGAGCCACCAGAGGATAGTGTGCCATTTGAAGAATTAACTAAACTTGGAACTGGTAATTCAGGATTAGAAATGCAGTTATCCAGGAAGATCTTGTGACTTTCCTGCATGCTAAACCAAGAAGATATTATGAGATCGGCATGAACAAAACTATTCTCATCCTGGACTAAAAGGGAATATGGAGGGGAAAACGTGAAGGAAAAATGGCTTCAAGAGGAAACCTGTGAAATCTTAGGTCTGGAATTAATACATCTCCTTGGGCCAAGGGAGGTACCCCAACCAGGTGTATGGAAAGTGTGTTTGCCTGGGTTTTGATGAGGGTGTTTCTTCCAGCCCTTTGTTTATGGAGAATTTGGCAGTGCCAAGCTACAAAGAGAGTGGAGCACATTCCTTGGAAGTTGAGAGTTAGGTTTCCACCCACTACTCTGAAGGGGATGAACCTGTTCCTTATAGGGTGAGGAGCCTTAGGCCACCACCCCACTATTCTGAACGGATTGGACCAGTATGCCAGAGCTTAGGTAGAAGGTTGCTACCACCTCGATATACCCAGGGGTTTGAAAATGTCCACAAGATAATGGAGAAAGTGTGGTCATAAATCCAATGCTCCTGGAGGATGAAGTCTAAAGATCAGTTGCCACCTAGATGCTTGAAAAGTGTGGAAGCAAAAGTATGGCTATTTGGCAAACCCTTAGAAAGCATGGGTCCCCATGAGGCCCTGAGAAGAAGTCATCATTCTAAGAATGATCTCAGTCTTTGAATCTAATGGAGTGTGGCATGCAGATTTTCAGAACTTCTGGGGACCCATGATTCTTGCTTCCCTCCTAATTTTTTCTTATTTAATGCAAATGTTTATCCTATTTATGTCCTTACATTTATATAAAAGCAGATAATTTGTTTTCTAAGTTTCACAGATTTAAAGCCAGATGGGAAGTTTGACTCAAGATAAACTACATGTCTATAACTTATATTTATGTGATTTTGTACATAGCATTGTTACTGGAATTATTTAAACTTTTTAGAATATTGTGATATAATGAAAGTATTTTGCATATGGAAAGACATGTCTTTTGGGGATTCAGAGGCTGGAGTGTGTCAGTTTGAGATTTTTTTATGAATACCAAAAAGAGAAAGATTTTATTTTTAACTAAACTATTCCTGTGGGTGTGGTACCATTTGATTACATTAAATTCAATTGAGGGCCCTTTAAATACAGTACTGGATAAAATCTCTACTGCACTTTTGATTGGACTATGTCTGTGAGGTTTGACTCAGATTGAGTCTCAACCTTCTTGTTGGGTATGATAAAAATGGATATAAATATATAGACAGACAGACACATTAAAAATAATCCATGATATTTGATCCTGCCATGTAAGAGAGAGGATTTAAGCACAAAGCTAAAAGGGGCTGGGCCAACAGAGCAGCAGCTCAAAATGAGATGAACCCTGCTATAGACTGACAGCTTACAGCTGAACTCTTAATAAAAGAACAGCCTAGACTGATATAAGATGCCTGGAACGAGACAAGCGCTATGCCTCATTGACCTCTGATGAGCTCAAGCCTCAGGGGATATCAGTGGCCATCTTGCTTCAACATGTGGCAGCTGACTTTGGTGAGAAAGCATCTCTTATGATGTCTCAGTTGGATTTTTAATGGCTTTGAAACAGTAAGCTTTTACCCCAAATAAATACCATTTTTAAAAGCAAAGTCATTTATGATACTTTTCATTGGTATCCCTTTGGCAGACTAAAACATATGGCTATATCCCTCACTTCAGCTAAAAAAATAGACTTTTTTTAATCACGTGGGATATTCCAGATATTCTGTAGAGCAAGAGTGTCTATCAATTTATTGGAAGTTTAATCAAGGTACTTTGTAATGTCTTGCCCATGAACTAAAAGCTTCAATGTCCCTACCACCCTCAATGTCAGTGTAGAAGTTTGACATTGCTTATGAATTCCAAAAATAGATATTGGATTGTGTTTGTGGACTGGTCTGTTCTTCTGGGCATATTATATTAGATTGGATTCAGAGGTTTCACTCTTACTTGAATAAATTAAGGCTTTAATTGGGCCACATCAGTAGGACATTGTGTCCCTGTCCCTAGGTTGTTGGGAACTCACATAGAAAATGATGTGGTAGAGAAGAAAGTTGGAGTTTTGTATGCGGGGACCTCAGGAAGTAAGCACACAGAGAAGTAGATATGTGAGAAAGAGAGAAGGCTCCAATAGACATGGCAGTGGCCCTGGGAAGATAGACAAGCCATTCACCTGACAGTTTTCAGCTGGCATTGTGGAGAGACAAGCGAAGCTGAGCATAGAGAGAAATGAGACCTGGGAAAGAGACAAGACCTGCCATCTTGCATCAACACATGTCAACAGTCTATGGCGAGGGAGGTAACTTATGCTTTATAGGCTGGTAACTGTAAGCTTCTACCCAAAATAGATACACTTTTTAACACCCAACAGATTTCTAGTACTTTGCATCAGCACCCCTTTGGCTGACTAATATAGATTTTTTTTTTAAACCTAGATGTAAAGAACCTTATTAAGTCTTATTGACCACTAGTATGGCAGAAAAACTACTAGGAATTCACCCCTGGGTTCACCTGTCAAAACTAAAATGTGCTCCAAGCACTTAGGAGGTTACTTCAATTTTGTATCTCAAGCTAAAATTGACACAAGGATTCCACAACCATATGGAATCTGATGTAGACAGCTTTAGCTCAAGATGTCAAAACAAATAGCTGATGCCCAGGACCATAGATTCCAGAAATGCCTGAATTTCCTTATCTTATTTGTCTTTTCCTTTTCATTGTCTTTTTATATGACACAAATAAATAAAATTAGAAATGATTTTGGTTTCCTACTAAACCAAAGGAAATAAAAAGGATCATAAGAGATACTATGAACAACTGAATGCTTACAAATTAGACAACCAAGGTGAGATGGACAAATTCATATAAACAATGAACAATCTACATTAACTTGAGAAGAAATAGATGTTCTGACCAGAATATTTAAAATAATGAAATTGAATCAGTCATCAAAAACCTCCTAACAGAGAAAACCACAGGAAAGTGGACTTCACAGGTGAATTCTACAAAATTTTCCAAGAAGAATTAATACCAATCCTGCAAAACTCTTAAAAAAATTCAAGAGAGGTCAACACTTACTAACTCATTCTATACTATTAAAATCACAGTAACACTAAAGTTAGATAAAGATAGTATAAAAAAGAAAATTACAGACAAAATTTTCTAATGAATATAGTTGCAAAAATCCTCAACATAATACTTGCATATAGAACTCAACAGCATATCAAAAAATTTATATAGCATGATCAAGAGGGATTAATCCTAGGTATGCAAGGGTGGAGCAACATATGAAAATAAAGTAATGTAGTGTATCACAATAACACATGAAGGGGAAAATCACATGATGTTCTGAATTGACAGAAAAAAAGCAATTCATAAAATCTAACATTCTTTCTTGATAAAAACACTTAGAAATATAGGAATAGAAAGAAACATTCTCAAAATGATACAGGGTATATATGAAAACCCCACTGCTGACATCATGACTGTGAAATGGAAAAAGCTTGCCCTCTCAAGTATGGAATATCACAAGGATGCCCACTCTCAACTATGTTATTCATCATTGTCCTGGAAGTTTTAGCCAGAGCAATTGGGTTAGAAGAAGAAATTAAAGACATCCAAATTGAAATGGAAATAGTGGAATTTTCACTATTTGCCAATGTAATGATCTTATATATAGAAAGTCCCAGAAAATCAACTACAAAACAACTAGAGCAAATAAATGTACTCAGCAAAGTTAAAGGTTCAAGGCCAGCACACAAAAAAGCTGCAGTGTTTCTATAGATGAGCAATCTGAGGATGAAATCAAGAAAAAAATCCATGTAAATTAAGAAAAATAAAAGGAAATATCTACTAATAAATTTAACCAAGGGTTTTAAGGAAACCCTTAAAACTACAAAATTTTGCTACAATAAATCAAAGATCTAAATAAAGGCAAGGTATTCCATGGCCATGGATTTGAAGAGTAAATATTGTCAAGATGCCAGTTTTCCCTCCAAATTATTTAGTCTCAACACTAGCCCAGTGAAAATTCCAAGAGCTTACTTTATTGGGAAGACTAACAAGCCCCAGATAGGCAAAACCATCTTGAAAAAGAAGAATGAAGTTGGAAGGCTAATGCTTCCTGAATTTAAAACTTATTAAAAACCCACAGTGAATTGGGACAAGACTAGTTATGTACACAAATGAAATACAGGTGAGAATGCAGGAATAGAGCCTCACATCTGTGGCCAATTGATTTTTTATTAAGTAGTTTTATTGATATGTAATCACACACCATAGACATCATTCAGTGTGTACAATCAATGGCTCTCCTTATAATCACGAACTTGTGTATTCATCACCACACACTACATCAGAACATATCCATTGCCCTGAAAAGAAAAAAACCACATCCCTTTTACCACCCTATTATTGTCATTTAGAATTGGAGTGGTAACTTTGTTACAGTTGTGAAAGAACATTAAAATATTACTTTTAACTACAGTCAATAAGGTGCATTAGTTGTATTTTTTCCATTTACCACCCTTTTGTTAACACTTTGTAATAGTGATGTACAATTATTGCACTTCATAAAAGAACATTCTCATATTTGTATTGTCAACCAGAATCACTGTCCACAACAGTATTCTTTGTGTTATACAGTCCCATATATTTTTAAAGATTAGAAAATTCACAGGCTTACAAAAAAGTCACACACAAAAATATACTATTGCCATTTAATTCCCTATTGTTGACACTTTGCACTAGTGTGGCACATTTATTACAACTGAGGAAAATGTATTAAAATATTATATTATCTTCATTTCAATGGATGAAAATGTATTACTATATTACTCAAATGTAGAACATAAGTTGAATTATCTGTATTTTCCCCTATATGACTTTATTTTTAACACCTTGTTATAGTGACACATTTTTTCTACTTCATGGAAGACTATTCTTGTATTTGTAAAAGAATATACAAATATACATTCCTAACCCACCAAGTTCACTATGTGATACAGTCCCAAGTTATCCTCTAGGATTCATTCTATTGACAGAACCCTAGAATACCACTTTCAGCCACTATATATATATATATATGTATTTATATATGTATTTACCTATCTATAAATATATACCAATCAATTAGTGGTATTAATCATACTCATTACAAAAGTTTACCATCATCCCTAGACATTTCAAACATTTACAATCAACCTTATTAAACATTATTCAAAACTAAGCATCAGCTCGACATTCTCAAAATGAATTCTATCTCCCAGTAACCTATAATCTAGGTTTTAACTCCATGAGTCTATTCAATGTATTTATTTCATATTAGTGAGACATACAATATTTGACGTTTTGTGTGTGTCTGGCTTCATCCAAATTGTTATATGAATCTCGACTTCCTTTCATCTTAAAGCGGAATACTATTCCATCATATATATCACATTTTGTTTATCCCTTCATTGGTAGATGGACATTTCATCTATTTCCATCCTTTGGCAATTATGAATAATGTCACCATGAATATCATTGTGAAAATAAAATTATGTGTCCCTGCTTGCTTTCAGTTCTTCTGAATATATTCATAGAGTCAGGATTACTGGCTCATATGGATGTTCTATATTTAACTTCCTAATTTTATTAGTCAGCCGAAAGTGGTGGTGATACAAAGTACCAGAAATCTGTTGGCTTTTATGAATGGTATTTATTTGAGGTAGACGCTTACAGTCACAACTTCCTACAGAGTCCAACTTAAGGTACCATAAGTGGTACTTCCTCACCCAAAGTCATTTGTCATGTTTTGAAGCAAGATGGCAGGCAGTGTCTTTAAGGGTTCAGCCTTCCTTCTTCCCTTTAAGGCTCTGTGGCACCAGCTTATTTCTATCTCAGTTGTAGGCTGGCATAAGCCTCATCTATCATGGATTTTCAGCTGCTCTGTTTCCTTCAGCTGCAAACTGTCAGGTTCATCTCTCTTCCCAGAGCCTCTGCCTTGTCTATGGAGCTGTCTCTGTTCCTCTGTGTATCTTATTCTGCGTATCTTCTTGAGTGACATTCCATTTATACAGCCTACAAAGGGGGTGGTGACTCAAACTTAATTGCCCTAATGCAATGAACGAATCAAAGATCCTAATCATGATTTAATAAAGTAAAAGTGAAATCTCTGAATTTAATATAATCAAAGGGGTATCATGCCCAGAGGAACAGACCAGTTCCTCTTTTTGAAATTCAAAAATAATGTACAACTGCCACGCTTTGCCCTCTGAATTACAAAAAATCATTACAATATTCAAATAAAAATACCTTAAATCAGTAACAATCCTAAGTAAAAAATCACATGACAATCAATTTATAGAAATACAGTTTGCCTTGGGATAAAGTCCCATGTGACTCTAGAACTCTGAAACTTACAAAACAATTTATCTGCTTCCAATGTACAAAGGTACAGACAAAGAATAAACATTTGCATTACCATAAGGAGATTTTGGGGGGTAAACATAAGTCAGTAGTCCTCAACAATTCTAAATATCTTCATTAGATTTCAGAGTCTAAGAGTCAGTCTCAAGATGCTAGTTTCTTCTCCCTGGGGCCTCATGGGGACCCACCCTTTCCAATGGCTTGCCCATTGGCCATTTTTTTGGTTCCACCCTTATCAATTATCTGGGTGTCAACCAAGCTCCAGACCTCACCCTCCAAGAATGTTGTGGTGGTGGCCACATTTTACACAAACTCTGGGGTAGAGTTTCAACCCCATTAATACAGTGAGGTGAAGGCAACATTCTCCCTAATATCTGTGTACAAGCCCAACTCTCTCAGAGCAATGAGATGGTGACCTGGACTTCCCTAATCCCTGTTCAGACCTATGGAGTGTTGGCCTCACTTTCCCAAACCCTTGGGAAGTTTGCTCCACTCTTTTTGTAGACTGGGGTGGCAAAACTAACCCTGAACAGTGGGTTGGAACATCCACCCTCTTCAAAAGACACTCCAAATGTTCCCTCTCTGTACACATGGGGGTTCCCTCTCTTGGCCCAAGGAGATATCTTAATTCCAGACCTCAGTTTCCATGGTTTTCCTCTAAAGCCATTTTTCCTTCCATATTTCCCCTTCATGTCACCTTTAATCCAGGCTGACAGCGGTTTTGTTCATACTGTTCTCACAAAATCTTGTTGGTTTAGATGGTAGGAAGCAGGGGTCCAAGCCATCAGACAGTAAGACTTTCCACAAGTCTTTGTTATATAACTCCATTTTCAATCCTGAGTTTCAATTTCCAAGTTTAGTTAAGTCCTCAAATGGGGTACTGTCTTCTGGGAGTTTGATTTCCAGGGGTTTGGAATTTCCACAATCAGTTTCTGTTTCCTTTGTGCCCAATAATTCAGTTATCAGCTCATCTCTTTCCTCTAGCATTTTTCTATAAGCTGCAAATAGCAGCCAGGCAGCATTTTCCACATTTAGTTTGGGAATCTCTTTGGCTAAATGTCCAAGCTCATAGCTTACAAATTCTGTTCAACATTAGAAGTTAATTTTGCTAAGTTCCCATGTCTTTAAAACATGGATCACCTTTCCATGAGTTTCCAATAAGAATTTCATTATTTACTTCTTTGGCCTCATAGAAAGTCTCTTTAGTGTTCATATTTCTAAAATCAGTCTCTTCAAACAAATCTAGGCCTTTCCTATCAAGCATCTCACAGTTCTCCCAAAAAATACCCCTTACCCATTTATAAAACCATCCCAGCATTTTAGTAACTGCAAAACCACCACTACACTCTCCTTGTACAAAATTCAGTATTAGCCAAAAGAAGTGCTCATGGGATGTACCAGAAATATGTTGGCTTTCATAAAGGTTATTTATTTGGGTTGAAGCTTACAGTTACAAGACCCTAAAGAGTACAATTCAACAGAGTCCTCACAAAACACTGTTGCTATGTATTGAGGCAAGATGGCAGGTGATGTCTGGGAAGATTCATCCTTCCTCTTCCTCTTAAGGCTCTGTGTAACCTGCTTCTTCTGATCTCAGATGTAGTCTGGAGGGCTTGTTTCTTTCTGAGCTCAGCTCTTCTGTTCTCTTCACAAGCCCGTAGACAGTCTTATCTCTTATCTGGGGCTGCAGGATCAAATTTCATTCCTCTTCCATGTCTGTGGTGCTCTCTTTGTTCTTCTCGTGTATCTTATTCTGTCTTCTCCTTGAGTGACTGCTGTTCATATAGCCCACAAGGGGGTGGGGACTCAAGAGTCACCCTAATTACATGGTTGAATTAAAGCCCTAATCTTAATTTAATAAGGTAAAGTGAAATCTCTGAATTTAATACAATCAAAAGTGTATCATGCCCAGAAGAACAGAGCAGTTTACAAACATAATCAATATCTGATGTTGGAATTCATAAATAATATCAAACTGCCACATTAAGAAGCCACCAAACACTGTTCTATGGATTTTACAACATTCTACATTCTCACCAACAGTGGAGGAGTGTCTCTACATCCTCTCTAACACTTGTAGATTTCTGGTTTGTTTTTTTTTAATACTGGTGATGGTATAAGGTTTAAAATGGTATCTCATTGTAGTATTGATTTGCATTTCCCTAATAAATAGTGATGTTGAACATTTTTCCAGTGCTTTGAAACCATTTGTATTTCCTCTTTAAAAAATGTGTCCTCAAGTCTTTTGCCAATTTTTAATATAATAAGCTTATTTCAAAGACGTTTTAGATTAAAGAAAAGTTACATCAAAATTATTAGCAATTCCATATACTCTATTCCCTTCCCCATTCACATCTTCCACAGTTAATAACATCATACAATTTTGTGATACTTTTGTTACAATTGCTAAATAAATATTGAAATATTGCTCCTACCCAAGGTCAATGCCTGAAAAATCCCCTATGTTCCAAGTATTATTTGCCTCTCCTCCCCTCAGAACATTTGGAAACCACTATCTTTATAACATTGTTACATATTCTTCCATTACTACAATATTAATAAGTTTACTTTGTCCATGTTTACATTTCCCCTTTATGTTCATTCATTCTTCAACCTTGAAGATTTGGGGAAGGTGATACCTGATCTGCCTCCAATTTAGAGGGTTTTATATCTAATGGGGCATATGGAAGGATTTGTTTTGCTTGCAGTTAAAGATTCTTTCTATTTCTTGGTTTGGGTGTCCATCATCATTTTGTTAGTTGTCCTGAAAAAATTCAACAATCTGGAGAGTAGGTGTTTATTGCAACTCTTTGGGATTCAGGGCTCAACTTGTTTATAAAGAGATTAAAGATTTAAGGCTCTGATACATATATTTAATGATCATAGTGATAATTATAGGCTCGAATAAAAGGGGCAGAAGAATAATGTGCAGGGAAATTATACATGAGTTTAACTTTCTTACATCGGAAAATTGGTGGACATATATTTCAAGACTTACTTATATGTTTGCTGATTTCAAGGTATCATGTGCCTTGCCTTCTTATCTGGATGGCTTATGAGTCCTCAGGGATTCCTGTATTTGAATCTTTGTTCACAGTAGCTGTTAGTGAGATTTGTTTGAGACATGCATAAGTGTAATTTATGGAATGACCTCCTAACTCATTTTGAAATCTCTCAGCTGTTAAAACTCTTTTGTATATGATGTTTCTTCTTTTTGGTCAAGGTCTTTTTCCAAATGAAACACCGGGTGGTGCTCAGTATTAATCCCTTGGTGCCAGGGAGGCTCAAACCTAACAGTCATGTGCCATGATGGGATGTGTGTGTGGGGTGTAGTGTCTTTATTTGCTGAGTTTGGCCTAGACAGAGGCTATATTTCAGTAACAAGGAGGTTTCCATAAGATAACTCTTAGGCAATAGTGATTATTAGGCTAGAAGAATAAGGTTCATAGTTTCATGCATTAGTATTGAGGGCATGGTATAATGGTATGTTTTATTTTATTAGGCCCTACCTGTGCACTCAACAGATCCTTGCCCCTCTATTTGAGGACATAGGAGGACTCCACAGGATGGAAGTTTAATATTTTGTTGCTTATTATATGGATCTCCACTCACTGAGATAACACCATACGACAAGATGAACACATTCATACTCTATTGAAGATGCCTGTATTAATCAGCCAAAAGGGATGCTAATGCAAAGTATTAGAAATCCTTTGGCTTTTATAAGGGATATTTATTTGGGGTAGAGGCTTACAGTCGTAAGGTCCTAAATAGTCCAACTCAAGGTACTATAAGAGGTATTTTTGCACCCAATATTTGTGTCTGTGAGGGCACAGCCTTCCTTCTTCCTCTTAAGGCTCCATGCTTGCAGCTTCTTCAGATGTCGGCTGCAGGTTGGTATAAGGCTTATCTCTCTTCCCAGAGTTCATTTCTTTCTAGGCCCAGTTATTCATTTCTCTTCACAAGGTCAGCTGTAAGCTATCAGGCTCTTCTCTCTTCCCAGGCTTCAGGATCCTTTCTGTATCTTCTCTGTGTATCTACTTCCTTGTGTTCTTGATTAAGCATCCATTTATATAACCTACCACGGTGGTGGGGGGATGGGGACTCAACCCCACATACTCTAATAATGTGGTCAAATCAAAGCCCTAATCTTTGCATAATTTAATCAAAGGCATCTCAGGTGAATCTAATACAATTATAGGGTATCATACCCACAGGAACAGACCAGTTTACAAACATAATCAATATCTCCTTTTTGTAATTCATAAATAATATCAAACTGCCACAATGCCCAGATGCACCATTTCCCACAATCTTCCCACCACTGACACCCTGCACCTGTGACTGTCACCTCCTGTATTTGGCAAAAGAACATTCTCACAATTGTATTTTCAAACACAGACTTCACCCTTCCAGAGATCACCTGCACCATCCCCCAGCCCTCCTCCAAGTTCAGTGGATGGTCCCACCAACCAAACAAACCTACTCTTCCTCACAATCCAAGAACATTGAAACCACTCACATCCTTGACCACAATCACTCCACCAACTTCCAGAACACCCCCTACCACCATATCATAGGTTCTGTCCAGATTGAGCATTTGCTCATTGTTGTCTACACCCTTTCTGTCTCCTGTAACTTATCCTCCAAACTTTATCTCTGTTAGTCTCCTCAATATGTTTAAGTCATATCAGTAAGGTCATGCAATGTTTTTCCTTTGGTGACTGGCTTACTTCACTTAACTTAATGAGTTAATGAGATTCATCCATGCTATTACATGTATCAAAAATTCATTCCCACTTCTAGCTGAGCAATCATTTCTAAGATATTTTTTCCCAACACAGGATCATAAAAAATGCTTCCTAATGTATTCTTCATGGAGTTTTATAATCCTAATTCTTATATTTAGGTTTTTGATCAATTTTGAGTTATTTTTAGAATACATGTGTGTATTATTCAAGGTTCTTTAGGGGAACAGAATCAAAAGGAGATATCTGTAAACAGTATGAGATTTTTTAAGAATCTCTCACATGACTGTGGGGTGCACAATTCCAGGTTCCAAAGGTAGGCTGTAAACCAGGTGCTTCAATGAAAGTCCAGTGAAGGTCTATAATGAGTTTCAGGAAACGTTGGCTGTACAAAGAAGAGTTAGGCAATTCTCTCTGAATGCTGAAATCACTTCCTCTTTTAAGGCATTCAGCTAATTGGATAAAACATCACTCATTGGTGATGGCTATCTCCCTGGTTGATCATAGATGTAATCAGTCACCTATGCAGTAAACTCACTGATGACTAAAGCCCTTAAACATCCTTTTATTATAATTAGCTCCATGCTTGCTTAACCAAACAACTGGGCACAATTACCTGGCCAAGTTGACATATTAGCCTAACCATTACAGTCCACCTCTTGTCAACTCGGCAAACATACACACTACATTAAACCATACTTAGTCTCTAAGTAAAAACAATGACAAACAAGTTGATGTATATTTCTGACTAACAATGTTCAACTGTCCTATGTAAAACTGGAAATGCATTAATTCCCTACAGAATAAACTACAAGTCCTTGGGTAATATTCACTCTTAAACTTGACATCCTTAAATATTATGACATGAAACTAATACAACTTGTCATATGATAAGGGAAATGGTTGGGGAAGGAAACAAATTCATTTTCTGTACATATACAAGCATAATCATAACATAAAAAGGAAGAAAGCTTCATGACTATTGCAGTCCTCATTTCTGTAACTGGTCACATGATCAAAGTTCAGATTTATCACTACCTTCTTCCACTACCCATTCCATGTTCCCATTACTCTCAGCAAAACTTCAGTTAGCCATGATTTTTTGTCTGGTGGGGTGACCCAAACTTTCATTCCTGAAGAATCTGGGCCATTGTTAGTCTTGCTTGGATTAAGTTGTTACAATCTTCCACTGAATTTAATCACAGGTCATGGCAGTATTAAGAGATGCTCTAGTGGATCTCCTGTATTCCAGGCAAGCTCTTCTTTACCCTCATTATGTAGATGCAGTCCTATTTCCCTTTGAAAGTCAGGATCAATCACCTCAGCCAGTACAGTAATTCCCTTCTTTGCTTGTTGATTCAGAGGTAAAAGGAGCCCAAAGTGGCCATGTGACAATCTTAACTTCTAGCCCAAGGAAATCATTGTGTTCTCTGATGGCAGCACTACTCCTTTTGGAACTATAACCTGTAGGCCAGCAGAATTTAAGGTTGTAGGGACAAGAAGCAAAAATTTTCCTAGTAGGTCACTAGGGATAATAGTGACTGGTGCCACTTTCACTTCCACCCCTTGATTCCTGGACCCATGAATTCTGGTTATTGGAGAAACAGCACCATAGATTGGATGCTGATTTAGAGCATACATAGCCTCCTGGAGAACATTGCCCTAGCCCTGCAAGGTATTGCCCCATTGACCATATTTGGTGCCATAATTGATTCTTCAGAAGGCCATTCCACCATTCTATCATTCCAGCTGTTTCAGGGTAATGGGGAACATGGTAAGACCAGTGAATTTCATGGGCATGTGCCCATTCCCACACATCATTTGCTGTGAAATGGGTTCCTTGATCAGAAGCAATGTTGTGTGGAATTTCATGGTGGTAGATAAGACATTGGGTGAGTCCATAGTTGGTAGTTTTGGAAGTATAGTGTGCAGGAAATGCAAACCTATATCTGGAGTATGTGTCTATTCCATTTAAAACAAATCACTGCCCCTTATATGGTGGAAGTAGTCCAATGAAATCAACCTGTCTCCAGGTAGCAGGCTGATCAACTAGGGGAATAGTGCCATATTGGGT